>JANAVB010013358.1:0-7500 GCA_029216955.1 Iris pallida
TGAGGTATGTGTCCAGAGGGTGTTCAGGTCGAGTGTCAGTCAATCTAGTATACTATTTATTTACCTCTATATCATACTAGGAGACTTATTTAGTACTAGTTGTGGTTGTAATTAGTTGATATATATTCAAGTCTTGTCAATAATGTCTTTGACTTGTCATGGGATCTTAGATATCGGTTGTAGGTGACATATATATATATGGTCTGGCGATATCGAAACGAATCTAGTGTGTCTGAATGAGATATCGGTTGTAGGTGACATTATATTCATGGGGTCTTTGACTTTGTCATGGGGTCTTAGATATCGGTTGTAGGTGACATTATATTCAAGTCTTGAAAATTGATTTAAGACAATTTTCAACTTAACCCTGGCGATATCGAAACGAATCTAGTGTGTCTAAATGAGATTGGCATCAGTAAGAATCGATAGCGTATGTGTACACGTTGGATGCACAAGAACTTATGTGCGATATAGCATGGTTATTAGTAACTGTCCGCTACTAATCTGTGTCCCATAATAAGACATAATATACGAATTTGTGCCTATTGGATAATGTGTGTCCATCTTTGCAGAATTATTTCCAATGGATATGAATTACTACTTGTGGAATCGTTCAGGATGTACAATCGTCGTCCTGATGATATGTGTGGTGTGCGGGATGAATACATAGCGGGAGTAGGGCATTCCTGTAGTTTGCTAAGGCGTTCCCTCAGTACATGGACGGCACCAAAATTAAGTGTCCGTGTGTGAAATATCATAACGTGAAATATATCCAGAAGTGGAAGTGACATATCATTTGTACTCGAGTGGTTTCACGCCTAATTACTATCATTGGACCGTACACGAAGAACTTGTGTCTTCAGCATCAGAGCCGGAGCCTTATGTTGAGCCGTATATGCATGCGGGACCTAATTTTGTTTCAGATAATCATGCATACGACGACGGGTGCGTGAACATAGTTTTCAACGCTACGGGCCAATTTCGTTCATAATGCAGCTGAGGAGGCACCGAATGTCGATGTTGTAAAGTTCATAGAGTTGCTGGAGAATGCAAGGACTCCATTGTATCCTGGTTGTGAGGATCATTCACCGTTGGAGGTGGTTACAAGACTATTGAGCATTAAGTCAGATTTTAACATGTCGTAGAATGCTACAACCGAGTGTTAGAGTTGATTATAGAGATCTTGCCAGCGGGTGCTAAGTTACTTAAAGACTTCTATCGGTCTAAGAGGATGGTAAGATCGCTCTGGATGGGATACAGAAAATCGATTCTTGTCACAATGGGTGCATGCTGTACTACAAAGACGACAAGGACGCAGATGTGTGCAGATTTTGTGGTGCTGATCGCTATAAGACAACTAGTACAGGAAGGTCTACCGGTGCAAGAAGACCGACCGATTCAATGTACTTGCCTTTATTGCCGCGGTTGTAAATATTATTTATGGTGAAGAGACGGCCGAAAATATGAGTTGGCACATACGAGAACAGATTGAAGGAGTGTTGGATCACCCATCCGATGGAGAAGCGTAGAAGCACTTTGATTGAGTGTATCCTGATTTTGCTTCAGATCCGCGTAATGTCAGGTTGGGGCTATCTTCTGACGGTTTTACTCCTTTTGGTCTTTCGGGATCCCAGTATTTGTGCTGGCCTGTGATTGTCACTCCGTATAACCTACCGCCTTGGATGTGCATAAAAACTCAGTACATGTTTCTAACCGTTATAATTCCTGGTCCGAACAATCCATGAGGAACATTGATGTGTACTTACAGTCTTTGATAGATGAGTTGAATCAGTTATGGGAAGTAGGCGCTAACACGTACGATGTTTCCAGGAAGCAGAATTTTCAGATGAAGACAACCCTTATATGGACCATCAACGACTTTCGGCCTATGGAATGTTATCTGGATGGAGCACTCATTGTCGTCTCTCATGTCTGTATTGCATGGACCATACTAAGGCTTTCTGCTTGAAACACGGAGAAAAACCATGCTTCTTTGATTGTCATCGGCAATTTCTGCCAAAAGATCATCCGTTCAGAAGGAACAGGAATGCATTTATGTCGACGTTGTAGAGAAGGGTGATCCACCGCCAAGGTGGTGCAGAGCTACGATATGGGAGGAGGTTAGAGATTTTCCAAGTGCTATCAAAGATCCTACAACTGGGTACAAGTGCGATGGATTTGGTATATATCATAATCGGACGAGAGGAGCATATTCTGGGATCTGCCATGTTGGAGTACCAATCTGATCAGACATAATCTTGATGTCATGCATATTGAGAAGAATGTGTTTGATAACATAATTAATACTGTGATGGACGTAAAGGAAAAAATGAAAGACAATCCCAAGGCCAGGTTGGACTTAGAAGAAATATGCAACGCCCTGCGTTGCATTTGATAGAGGAGAATGGAAAACAGTTCCTGTCGAAGTTAATTTTCTTACTGGACAAGGAGGATAAAGTGAGACTTTGTCGGTGGATCCTGGGCCTAAAATTTCCAGACAGATATGTGTCAAATCTGAGAAGATGTGTCGATCCGAAGGAAAACAAATTGACAGGTATGAAGAGCCACGATTGTCACGTATTCATGGAGAGGTTAATTCTGATTGTATTTCGGAATTCTTACCGCAGGTAGTTTGGGATCCATTGACGGAGCTTAGCATATTCTTCAGGGATCTTTCTTCTAAGAAATTGCTCGTTGATCGTCTAGAAAAGAAAGAGAAAGACATTGCGGTAACACTGTGCAAATTAGAGAGGGTGTTTCCTCCTGGATTCTTTGACTCTATAGAGCATTTGTCGATTCATCTATCCTATGAGGCACGTATTGGTGGACCCGTCGAATATCGATGGATGTACCCGTTCGAGCGACATTTGAATCACCTAAAAAGAAGATAAAAAATTAGGCACGGGTCGAGGGTTCTATTTATGAAGCCTATGTTCTCGAGGAGATTATAAACTTTTGTTCGATGTATTTCAAGCCTCATGTTGCAACTAATAGAACGAGAGCTTCCAGAAATGACGACGGAGATCATGAATGTAATGATACAATACTGAAGGTATTCAATGCTCCAGAAAAGCCATCGAGTAAAATGAAGAAGAGATATTGAATGATGATGAGCTAAGGGCTGCTCAGGTGTATGTATTACTCAACTGCGACGATGATGAAGTAGAGAAGCTGGAGGGGTAAGTAATTAATACGTCTATATTTTAATAATGTTGATTATTATACTATTACATTAATTGAACGATGTATTTTCAGCATATTTAATGATGATGTGAGGTCAGGTAGGCCACACATAACAGAAGAAGAACTAGAACAAGAAATGAGGCGTTATTTTCCATCATGGTTGAGTGCATATGTAAGACTTGAGAACTCTGTAATTACCTTTCTGTATATGCACTTGAGAATGAGCTTAATTTTTTTTGTGGTATTTAAGTCGATCGTCCATACGCAAGACTTGAGAATGAGTCTATTAGAACGCTAGCCAAGGGACCAATTTATGCTACAAAAATATGGCCAAGCTACTGTGTTAATGGGTTTAGGTTCAAGTCAACAACTTGTCCGATCAGAGACAACTTTGTGGATCTCGATTCCACCAAAAATAGCTGTTTGTATATCAGATCTTCGAACTACAAAGATGTTGATGCGGGCAACGATTTCTATGGTGTCCTACGGGAGATTGTGGAGCTGACATATAGTTATGGAATAGAGCCCGCTAAGATTGTGTTATTCAGGTGTGATTGGTTTGATCCGATTGAAGGTCAAGGTTGGAAAGTAGACAAGTACGGTCTTGTGGATATAAACTATCGGCGTCGATATCAAGCCTATGAACCATTTGTCCTATCAAGTCAGGCTCAGCTCGTGTACTTCACAAGTTATCCTAAACGGGGAACAACAAGGTCGGACTGGTGGGCAGTATGCAAGATCAAAGCTAGAAATACCTTTGAGGTTGACGATATAGCTTATCAAGAGGATGAACTACCTCTTGTAACAAATATTATAGAAGTGGACACGACAAAAGTTCCTCATTACACATCTAATTGTGTAGAAGAAGTAGAATAATCTGAGAAGAAGATGCAGATAAAAGTGAAGATGTAGAGGAGAAGAAGAAGAAGATGATGAAGAAGATGAGCTAAACGAACTAGATGAATTTTCAGAAGAGGATTAAATCTGTACGTTTGTTTTATCATCACATTTGACACTTTAGTGACACTTTTATCATATAAATCTGTGACACTTTAGTGACACATTTATCTGTGACTATGATATTTTTCAAAATCTGTGATGTCTATCATATAAATATGTATATTTGTTTTATTGTTATATGTTATTATCAGGTATGACCAGACCAGGAGGACGACACGAAGGATATTATATTAGGCAGTCCCGTCTGCCTCGGGCTGGGATACAGATTCCATACCCTTATTCTCATCTCTGAGTACGCCAGTGTACCATTCTGTTCCCGGTCCATTACCGGGACTGGGCAGTTCCAGCAGGTTGGCGACTCCTCTTCGTCGTCCCGCATTCTTGATCCCGCGTCCAGCATTCCTCCTGCCGACGGCTCCATGGGGAGAGCCGACGTCGAGCATATGGAGGACGGCGTTCAGCCTGATCCTGTCCAGGCAGGAGGTGAGAGCGACCCTCCATGCGCTCCCCCGGACGAAACGCGTATGGAGATTTGGACGAACGGGCCTACGAAGTAAGTTAATTAATTAATATATATTCTCAAATGATTTATATACATATATATCATTAAATTTATTATTGTATAGATATCGGCCTCCTGCGGTACAGAGACAGCTGGGGTTATTTCTGAGGCAGAACTATGGTGGGCCTTGGATTAACTACTCAGATGCTCCTGCAGATAGGAAGGCCTTTTGGCTAGCCCACTTCAAGGTAAAAAATTTTTATTTTTAAATTTTAATAATCATTTGTGTATATTATACAACTTTTCTATTTTACTTCTTGTAGATGACCTATTTCTATCCACCACACTGGGCGGCGAAGATCGAGGCCCAATTTTCTGCCGTCGCAGGCAAGCTCATCCGTGATGCGATCCACGACCAGAAGTCTCGTGATCGCTCTGGAAAGCCGATCCATGGTTGGATCACGCCAGAGAAGTGGACTGCGATGAAGGCTAGATTCGGCGAGGCCAGGTACCAGGAGCGGTCTGACAAGGCCAAGGTGGCACGGGTCGAGCGCCAGTAAGTGGTATGGTGGCTCCATTCCGATGACAGAGCATTTTCGTTGTCTGGTACGTTTGCTAGGACAGACATCATTTTATATATAGTTGGATAGAATGTTTAATACTAATAATAGATAATATATTTAACAGGTAAAAAAGGGTGAGGACCCCAACATGGTGACCGTCTTTCTAGTCACCATCGGAGGACTGGGGAGTTCATTGATGAGGGCGACGCAGGAATATGTACGTTCTATTCTTTATATTAATTTACTATAATTTAGAAAACAGGAAAATAGATATCCATATAGACTTTAGTAAACACTTATACGTTAGCAAATTATCTAGGCCGAGTTTCTTCGGCTACAAGAGAAGGAGGCTGCTGCTGTTAGTGCGCAGCAGAGGGAGGGGCTGGTACTTCCTTCCAGCTGCCTACAGCTCCATCGCCGGACGATCTCTGGATGACCGCCGTTGGTGGTCTTCAGAAGGGTACGTACTACGGTAGGGGATCCTACGGTACCTATTTGGCTTCAGAGTCATCCCGGGCCCCCTCTGTCAGTGCGTAGTCTCCAGCTTCGCAGGCATCATCATGAGCTCAGGATATTGGTTGTCATATCGATGAGCTGCATCGCGAGTTGCAACAGCAGATTTCTGATCACCATACCCCAGAGCGACGATCCGATGATCACGGACGATTTGATGCGGTCGAGTGCAGTATACAGGAGCTGATGAGTCTGCAGCAGGCTACAGCTGCCAGCTTGTACACGCTCACCGAGTCTACGCAGCGTACAGAGCGTAGACAGGTCGAGCTGGAGGGATCGCAGAGGACCATGTCTGCCTCACTCACTCAGGTACAAACTTCGATTGAGGAGAGTACTTAGAGGATGGTGAGTACCCTTGCTGCGCATGGTGAGCGACTGCGAGAGCTGGAGCAGATACGTCCTCCCGGTCCATCGACGGCGCCGACTCCAGACATTGTACTGCCTACTGCCCCTACGGTGCAGCTCACACAGGAGCAGTATAAGTACATGCTATCTCAGATGCGCGGCAGGGGTCCTCAGTGATCCAGTAGATTTTTTATCATCTTTGTATGTATTGGCCCTATGGGCCCATTGACCATTCTGTACACTGATTTTCATTCTTATTTGACTCTGTTGGACATGTATGTTTGTTGGGCACGTATGTTTGTGATATTTATTTTGTTGGAATTTTCATTGAGTACATGTATGATATTTACTTGGACATGTATGTTGTTATATCTGCGACGGGGATGACAAATATACCTATGCTGGGTTATAAGCGCTGATCTGATATACAAAGGAGGTGTTGTCCAAATTTTTAAAAAATATGTTTGGTATTTTTGTGATGATGTGTCTGTGTAAACACAGACACACAGCATAACAAAAATACCAAACATATTTTTTTACATTTTTTTCATAATATCTGCGACGTATAGCGACGTTCTGCTACGTATAGCGACGTATCCAGACGTCGCTAATTAGCGCTGTCACGTCGCTATCCGTCGCAATCCGTCGCTCAATAGCTGACGTGGCAGAGAGTTGACGTCGCTAATTTGGGCTGTACGTCGCTAAACTGCTGACGTGGCAGGCATGCCATGTCATAACATAAAAAGAAATAACGTCGGTACGTAGTCGCACTACGTCGCTAATTTGGCGATGTTCAAATTCGTCGTCCTACGTCAATAATTTTGCGACGACCCAGCGACATTGGGTGACGTCACAAACAGCATTTTTGCCCTACGTTCAAATTTGTCATCTGCAACTAGCATTTTCGCAACCTTTATGTTTCGTCGCTAAATTCGTCCCTGATTACGTTTAGCGACGTATTTTCCTTAATTAGCGACGTATCCGGACGTCGCTAATTTGCCTTATTTAGTAGTGCGACTCCGGCGACTCGTGCAACGGCACACGGTCGGAGGTCGTACGCCTGAGGTCGGGAGCGATCCTGGGGCGTGGGTTTGAGTTAGGGTTAGAGTTTTCTCAACCTCTCTCTCGCTTATATAAGTGTTCGGTATAGCACAAGGTCAGGGGTTTCCGCTCGGGTGGGGTTTTATCTCCTGGGGGGTCTGGACTGGCCTGGCTGGGCCTGTTTGTTTTTGTTTATATATATCTACATATATATTAATGCCTATGTATATATATATATATATATATATATATATATTATATATATATATATATATATATATTATATATATATATACACACACACACACACACATATACATACGTATATTTACACACATATACGTATATTTATATATACATACACACATATAATATATTTATATATACACATTT
>JANAVB010013358.1:12500-42500 GCA_029216955.1 Iris pallida
GCTCTACTTTCGCTGCGAATAGACCGACTTCAGGCCCCTCTCGTTGCTCGTCCCCATCCTTCGCCGACATCCTCCGCCCGAACAGGGCCCCCAAGCAGGGACTCCTGATCCCGGACGTCCCTCTTCCCGAAGTGGAGTATCCGCCGACATCTCCCATGCCGACGGTGCCATTCACCGACCAGGAACTCTCTTCTCTGCCCTCCTCATTCTCTTACTTCTTCGTCCTCAAATTCTCATTCGGCTATCCCAAACTCACCTGGTCGCAGAGGTTATAGCTAGTTGGCGGCTATCGGTGGAGTACAGGGTTACCTCCTCGACCCGAGGTATATTCTGCTATACCTTTCCTCCGACATTGACCATAGGACGGTGTGGTCCAAAAGCACCGGGAGAGTGACTCCCACCAAATGAAGATTATTAAGTGGTCAGCGGACTTTAACACAGAGGTAGACTCAGCGACGGTGGCCGCCTGGGTCACCTTACCCAATCTCCTCCTCATTTACTTTATCCCGGCAGCCCTCAGGCGTATAGCCAACTCCTTCGGGACTTTCATGGTCGTCGTCACAAAAACCAACAATCTGACTAAAGCACACTATGCCAAGATATGTGTGGAGCTCGACCTCACCTCAGAGCCCCCAAGCCACGTTCTTATTGAACTTGGCAACCGGACTCACACCCAGCAAATTATCTACGACAACCATATCATCTTCTGCACTCACTGCCATTTACACGGTCACTTATCCAAGTATTGCTTCCGTCTCCATCCTGAGCTTAAGAAGAAGAAATCAGAGCGGACAGAACCCAACCCCAAAGGCAACTGGCATCAAAAATCGGCCCAACCACCCCTCATTCCCCTACCGAACTCCTACACCAGATTCAACTCCAGCGAAGGAAAGTCCGACAGAGGCAACCCAACGGATAAAGTCGTGATCCCCTGCCACCCTCCTGTCGTTCCTCTGTCCAATCAATTCGATGCCCTAGTGGTCGAAGCTATTGACTCCTCCTAGGAGCTGGCTTTTTTTGACGATCTCATCAAGGCCCCCGGCATGGACCCGGAGGAACTCAGCTCCCCACCCCTTGAGGACTCAGAGGAGCCCCTCCTAGCATCTCCGACCGACACCGAACACCAAACAGCGTACGACAATTCCACCATTGACACTCTGGCCATTCTAGGGCCAGAGCAGGCCAGTAGAGGCCTTCAGGTCATCGCTGCAGGATTTTCTCTCTAGGCGGAAGGCGACCAGATTGAAACCGTCGATGACTCCCTCCTCATCCCGTCGGAGCAAGCCGATCTCGATGTCGCACACCCAAAAGGCTCCTAGGAACCTAGTACATCTACCAAAATGGCGGTGGCAGCATCAATCGCGACCAGGAAATCAGACAAGAAAGGGCCCGCCAAGTCCTCATCCATGCACACTAGGTCTGCTGCTAAGCGGTCCAACCACCACCACCCAAACCCCCAATAATGCTGAACATCCTCTCTTAAAATGTCCGCGGTCTAGCGAATAAACCTACTATGAAGAGGATTACCAGCCTTAAGAAAACCTACAAGATCGACATCTTCATTATCCACGAACCCAAAATCCCTCACAGGAAACTTAAATCCATCCAACTGCAGTTAGGCTTTCACTCGGCCATAGCTGGCAGACACGACATTTGGATCCTCTGTTCCAAGGCCGTTGAAATCAGAGTTATCCGCGACTCCAGCCAAGCCCTTTCCTGCTAGATTAAACACCCTCTGATTCCTAACCGTGCCATCCTTTCTGCGATTCACGGCAACTGCGACATTGCGGACCACAGACACCTCTGGAACAACCTCCTGAATATCAACAACCATAACCATAACCTCCTATGGCTTTACACTGGGGATTTCAATGCTATCACCTGCAGAGAGGAGAAAATTGGAGGTCGCCCTCCCCCTCTCCCAGCCATGCAAGACTTCAACGACTTCATCTTCAATTCTTACCTCACTGCCCTCCCGTTCACAGGCAACGCATTCACCTGGTGCAACATGCAGGTAGGCGACCGTCGGCAATTCTCCCACCTCGACAGGGCTTTATCAAACGCTCACTGGCACGGGATGGGGACTACCTCCAAGCTCTCTTACCTTAACGCCACCAAATCTGACCATGCCCCCCTTCTTGTTGAGATCGCCAGCTCCTCCAACCAGCCCAAGAAAAGCTTCCGTTTTCTGAAATTCTGGAGCGAACACCCCCAATTTTTGGGAGTGGTCCAGGAAGCCTGGAATAGCACGGACTCCTTCGAACCTCTCACCCGGGTAGCTAACAAACTCCAGGGCACGAGAAAAGCTCTGGCAGCCTGGAGCAAGCAAGCTTATGGAGATATCTTCCATGCCATTCGCGAAGCGGAGGATGACGTTACCCGAGCCGAAGCCAGGTACATAACCTATCGTTCGCCTGATAGCAGGAAGGCTCTGAATCTCACCAAAGCGATCCTCAAATTCAGGCTTAAAATTGAGACAGACTTTTGGAAACAGAAAGCTATGATCAAATGGGACAGCGAGAGGGATAACAACTCGAGATTCTTCCACGCCTGCATCAATGGTCGTAGACAAAAACTCACACTCTATCAAATTATCGTTGATGACGGTACCCACATCAGTAATCCTAAGGGAATCCAGGTGGCGGCTGCGAACTTCTTTTCCAGACTGTTCTCCAAGAAAATGGTCACCAAAGATAACAACTTCTTAGACAAAATCCTCCACCTCATTAGTGACACAGCGTAACTCCCAAAATCATGTTTGGTAAATTTTAGAATTTTTTCTAATTTTCTTGAATTTAAAAATTGCTTCTTACGAAAATCTATTTTCGATTAAAATGAATTTCGGGTTTTCTTCAATTTGAAAAGTATTTTAATACAAATTTACGTATTTTAGATGAATGGCAATATTGTTATTGTTATTAATATTGATTAAGTTGTAATTAGTTATTAACTGTTAATTATGATAAATGGTTTATTATTATTTTTCTTTACTAAATGTTACTATTAAACTTGTGTAATTGATCATAGTTGCAAAGTGGTTTCTATTAGTTAACTTTTAGATGGATTCTATTTGACAAATGTATTTTTGTAATTAATTACTATTTAGTAATTAGGAAGTGTAACTATCTTTAGTTGACAGTTAGCTAGCAGTAAGAAGAGTGTTTTTAACTGTTCCTGATAAATAAATTATTTTCTTTTCCTGATAACTGATTTGATTTTTGGAGGGAATATTTGAAAATTGAATTTGGATCTGGAAATTGAATTTTGAAATCCTGTTAATTGTAATTCTGTTACTAACCTATTCTAAAGCCCTCAGATCTATTTGTTATTATAGCATTGCCACTATGATTATTACACCCAGATCTATACATTATTACACCTCTGCCACTGACTTATTACCATCAGATCTACAGTTAATTACTATTATACCACTCACGCACACAGTAATATTTTATTATAAATATACACGAATACCAATACAATTCTGACAGGCACAGTACACCTCACTTTTTCTCTCTCTACACGTCACTCTCATCTCTCTCATCTCTCTCTCTCTCTCTGATCGAAGCACCACCGCCGTCCGCCACTGCCCCTCGCCGAAATCGGCCGCCACTCTATCACCGTTGATCCGCCATCGGTGACCAGAGCACCGCCCTACGGAGCCGCCGAGTCACGGACGCTCACCGCTTCGCCGAGGAGTCGCTCGCCGAGCCACCACGAGATCAGAGCCGCCGTCTTCTTCGTTGACACCACGCCGGAGCGCCACCGATGAGTCGCCATCTGGAGGAGATCCGCCGCCTGGAGCCGAGGATCGACATCTCTACCGCGGTCGATTAGTTTCTGCCTCGATCCTCTCGAACCCCCTTCTCTTCCTTGTTCCTCTGTAATTTTAGGGTTTCCGGTTTGGGTTAGGGTTTCCTGAGTGTAGATGGGAATGGAGGGATGATCGGCTAGGAGTCGGATCTAGGGTTTGCATTTGGGGATCTAGGGTTTCGACGACCTAGAACCTACAGTTTCTGACCTAGAATTGGGAGCTAGGGTTTTGTGGCGGCCATGGCTGGATAATTAGAGTATCGACCTAGATCTAGGGTTTGGGACTGAGTCTGAGAGAGGAAGGAGAAGAGTTATTAGGGTTAGGGTTTCCTGGACCTAACCTAAGGTTGTAGTCGGCTAGGAAACCTAGAAGCTAGAGAAAGGATTTTGGGTTAGGGTTTCTAACCCAGGCGGCCATGGAAGAGGCTGTGGAGGAAATTAGGGTTTCATCTAGGGTTTTGTGGTCGGGCTGAGGAAGGAGGAGCAGTAGGCCGGGCTGGGGATGAACCTAGGGTTAGGGTTTATTTGGGAAGTCTGGAGGAAGAATACCTAGATCTAGGGTTTCCGAGCTAGAAGACAAAGTGGGGGAAGAAGAACTACTAGGGTTAGGGTTCTTGAGAAGGGATTGGGGAAGACCAGAGGAAGAAGAGGAGTGGAACGGGGGTTGATCGCCAGAGAAGCCGAGTTCTAGTCGCCGGAGCAGATGGAGTCTCGCCGGAGAAGTCGGGCCGGGTTCCTGGGCCAGAAGTCGGGCTGGGTCGTTTGGGCCGATTGATTAAGATTTTAATTCGTTTATTCTTACAAGTAAGAATATAGGAATGGGCCAGGGTCTTGGGCCAGGGTCTTGGGCCAGGGTATGGGCTCGGGCTCAGGAGTTCAGTGGGCTGGTTTGATTTATTTAGTTCTTTTAGTTTAGTATTTGGTTTGGGCTATTAGAGTTGGGCTGGGCTGTTGAGTAAGGCCAAGTTTAGGGCTGGGTTATGGTTTTGACTACTAATTGTTATTTTATTTATGTTCCAGTAACCTTAGTAGTAAATTTCTCGTATATATATATTTTATTGTCCCTCTGGTGATTAAGTTTCTAAATATATTTGCTAAATGATTAATTAACTAGTTTATTTGTCATGAAAAAGGTTAATTCCCTTAGTTATTATTATTATTATTATTACAAGTCATTTGTATAAACTAGTATGATTCTTAAATAATATTTTTCAAATTAGTAAGCTTATTATGTTAGTCACCTTTATAAATAAATACTTTGCAAACATATAAATATATAAATTCATTAGTGATTATTATTACTTTGCAAAATTATTTCAAAAAGGATTATATCTAAACTAAATATTATTTTGCTAGATAAAATGTTTCTAAATATAGTTTAAAAGTAATTTTCACTAATATTATTTTGGTTAAAAGCAAGTTTCTATTTATCTAGTTAAAAACTATATTATTTTCTAAAAATTGTTAACTTGTTCTTATCTATAAATATTGATTATCTAAGTTATTAGCTACTGTCATTATTCAAAACCCTAATAATTGTACAAAAATATAACAGGTGATTCATTACAACCATGCAGTACTACTCTCGTGCAAACAAACCGAGGCAAGTACACTGACTTGACTTGTACCTTGTTTTCTGTCTTACCTTCATGTGCCATGTTCTCATATCGGACACGAATTTTACACGATTGTCTTGTACCATTGTTCATTGCTTGTGAGTCATTGTTCATTGTGGAATTGGGGGAAATATTAGCTTTTGTGTGACCACACCCAACATAGGTATTGTGGATAGCCTAATCGTACACTTCACGTACGATGAAGCCGTACCTTGTAGAATTGATTGACTCATTGACTCATTGATTGATTGATTGCTCCTAAGCCGGTCACACATTAGTTTTAATATTTTAAAATTGTCACAATTGCATATTGATTGTCGTGATTCATTGCCTTGTACATTGATAGCCGTGTTCATTGTCTAGCATATTGATTGTCATCCATTGCCAGCAATTTTACATTTTATTTCTGGTACCGCAGTTTTACTTTTATTTTATGTTCTAGTATTCTAGTTTCACCTTGTACTCTGGATCACAGATTACATTGTATATTGTCTGGTCAGGGTTGTACTTTGCTCTTTTCCTGATAGGATCGTTGCAGGTGAGTGGGAGATTATATGGAGCTGGTGATTGCTTGAATATTGCAGCTTTTTATTTCAGTTTATTTTTTTGGAGATTGTATCTTAGAGATTCATTATTGTATATTATTTCTTTTGACCGGATTTGTCTCTGGCTGAGTTGTATTTTAAAAGACTTGATGGATATTGGTGATTTCTGGGAACGTTATAAAAGCTGTGTTTTGTTTATATTATATTGTGACTTTGAGTTTTTTTTAGTATGTACAGCTTACTTCGTCGTGTCCAACGACGAAGGCTGGGCGTGTCCGACTCGTATCCGATTACTCGGGAGCGGGGCGTGACATGTTTTTAGTGGTAGCCCATGCAGGTCTGTCCTAATGACACTTAGACTATAAAGTGTTATTGGGGGACCAGCGAAAGCTAAGGAAAACTCATCACAGCATAGGAATCGCGGGAAAATGGTTTATGGTTTATGATTAATGGTTTATGGTTTATGATTAATGGTTTATGGTTATTGATGTTTAAAAAAAAAATTAAGAAATTTGATTTACTTATGATTTTTAGGATAGTTGTGATTTGTATAGGATATAGCAATCAACAGTTTATTTCTTTTGCATGACGGTCGCCACGACGAACGCTGGGACCAGTGAGCTGCCTGCACCCAGTGCACAGGAGCAGCTTCCACCGCCTCCGCCTCAGCCGATTCTACCGACGATGATGTTCGATGGCACGCAAGTGATGGGCATGTTCCGGCAATTCATGGAGGTCCATAATCAACAGGCTGCGCAGTTCAGAGAGACCGTCATCGATGCACTCAGGACGAGAGAGCCGGCAGCACCAGCTCCGCCAGCACCACTGGCACCAGCAGTGCCGAGGCCAGGAACTGCCAAGGAATATCAGTTCCTTCGCCCGATGGATTTTTGGGGCGATGAGGGGATAATCTACGCAGACGAATAGCTGGAGAATGCTGAACGGTCATTGAAGATGGCAAGGATCCCGGATGATTTGTAAGTCGAAGTTGCGAGCATGCGACTATTCGACATCGCTAGAGCTTGGTACCGAGAGGAGCCCCAGTTAGCAGAGCCCGGAGTTTCCTGGAAGGATTTCAAACTGCTATTCCAGGAGAAGTTCTTCCCGGACGTGGAGCGGGACGAGCTTCGGATGCAATTTGAAGCATTGCAGCAGGAGAATATGACAGTGGCCCAGTATACATCAGAGTTCACCCGACTCAGCAGGTTCGCAGAGAACCTAGTCAGCACGCCGAAGGAGAGGGCCTGGAAGTTCAAGAAGGGCCTCACCAGGGAGCTGCGACATGCAGTAGCTATCAGTCAGGCCACTACCTATGCGAGCATCCTTAAAGTTGTTCAGGGAGTGGAGAAGAAGATGGACCCGAAGCTTAAGCGGGACAGAGACATTGGCGCCAGCAGTTCCCAGGGTCCACCGAAGCGGACCGACACCCAGCACAGGCCACCTCAGCATCAGCACCATGTTCGAGCACCGACATCGCCGAGGCAGCAGATGCAGATCCAGACCCCGGTGTACTTTTCTTGTGCATACTGCAAGAGACCGGGACACCGTGGCGAGGAATGCCGCAAGAAGTTAGGGCAGTGTTTGGTTTGTGGATCTGCCACTCACCAAGTGAGAGATTGTCCTGCAGCTTTCACTCGTCAGGGGCCAGTACCAGAGCAGTAGCAGGAGGACCCAGTTTATGAGGATCAGTAGTAGCTGCAGGAGCGCAGTCAGATGGACCATTATCTTTCTTACTTGCTTGTAGTAGCTGTATTTCTTTTATATTGCCTATTTTTAGGCTTGTCTCTGATTTTTCTTGCATTTACAGTCATTCCATTTGTCTAGTATTTTTGTTGTCTCTAATAAATTTTGTTGATTTTGTACTCTTACAAAATTCTTAAAATTTTGAGGACGAAATTTATGTAAGGGGGGTAGATTTGTAACTCCCAAAATCATGTTTGGTAAATTTTAGAATTTTTTCTAATTTTCTTGAATTTAAATATTGCTTCTTACGAAAATCTATTTTCGATTAAAATAAATTTTGGGTTTTCTTCAATTTGAAAAGTATTTTAATACAAATTTACGTATTTTAGATGAATGGCAATATTGTTATTGTTATTAATATTGATTAAGTTGTAATTAGTTATTAACTGTTAATTATGATAAATCGTTTATTATTATTTTTCTTTACTAAATGTTACTATTAAACTTGTGTAATTGATCATAGTTGCAAAGTGGTTTCTATTAGTTAACTTCTAGATGGATTCTATTTGACAAATGTATTTTCGTAATTAATTACTATTTAGTAATTAGGAAGTGTAACTATCTTTAGTTGACAGTTAGCTAGCAGTAAGAAGAGTTTTTTTTAACTGTTCCTGATAAATAAATTATTTTCTTTTCCTGATAACTGATTTGATTTTTGTAGGGAATATTTGAAAATTGAATTTGGATCTGGAAATTGAATTTTGAAATCCTGTTAATTGTAATTCTGTTACTAACCTATTCTAAAGCCCCCAAATCTATTTGTTATTACAGCATTGCCACTATGATTATTACACCCAGATCTACACATTATTATACCTCTGCTACTGACTTATTACCATCAGATCTACAGTTAATTACTATTATACCACTCACGCACACAGTAATATTTTATTATAAATATACACGAATACCAATACAATTCTGACAGGCACAGTACACCTCACTTTTTCTCTCTCTACACGTCACTCTCATCTCTCTCATCTTTCTCTCTCTCTCTCTGATCGGAGCACCATCGCCGTCCGCCACCGCCCCTCGCCGAGATCGGCCGCCACTCCATCACCACTTGTCACGACCCGCACCCGCTTTTCGGATACGAAACGTATCCAAGCCCAGCCTACGCCGCAGTGTCGGCGGTAGTGCGCTGTCTATACACAAGTCAAGGCAATGGTAAACTATATCTCATCCAAAGAATAATCATGTCACAATCAAGATCAATGGAAAAGACATGAACTGAACCATAATGAATATATCTGAATATCAAATGTCACGTCCGGTGGACACAAATCTACTACTATTAGACAGAAAAAATAGAGAAATACATGAATATAACTAACTGGATAAAACTGCTAATCTGACCACCTCAACTGCAAGTACTACGATCTGATGCTGGCTCAAACCCTCTCGTCTGCTCCTGACTCAACTCGGCTAACCTGAAGAGATCATCAGGTCCTCAGAGGACTAGCAAGATACATAAAAACGAGCCTTATGGAGAAAAATACAGAATAAACAAGTAAAACTGAGCACTGAATGAAGCACGAAACTATACACTGTCTACACATAAATGGACTGCTGAACGAGGACGATAGAACTCATGTCAAGGTGTCAACGGATAACCGAAACGAATACTCAAACCCTCGTCCCTAGCGTGGACTCGCAGGTTTGAGCTACTAATCCTCGTCCCTAGTGTGGACTCGCAGATTAGCGTCTACTACTAACCCTCGTCCCTAGTGTGGACTCGCAGGCTAGCATCACCCTCGTCCCTAATATGGACTCGCAGGCGTAAACCCTATACTACTAACCCTCGTCCCAAGTGTGGACTCGCAGGCTAGCATCTACTACTAACCCTGGTCCCTAGTGTGGACTCGCAGGCTAGCATCACCCTCGTCCCTAGTGTGGACTCGCAGGCGTAAACCCTATGCCACTAACCATCGTCCCTAGTGTGGACTCGCAGGCTAGCATCTACTACTAACCCTCGTCCCTAGTGTGGACTCGCAGGCTAGCATCACCCTCGTCCTTTGTGTGGACTCGCAGGTGTGGACCAATAACCACTAACCCTCGTCCCTAAGGTGGACTCGCAGGTTAGCTTCACGATTTCAAGACAAGGAGGCACGACTCAGTCAAGGCACGATCAATAAGACACAAGGCTAACTGCAAGCACGGTCTACAAATCAATGGTACCAATATACGAATAGGATATGAAAGATACATATCAATAGTATGAGAAAAATTGGATAATAAATAAAGACAGTGCATGTAAATAAAGCTGTGTAAAAAGGCAAGGTATACTTGCCTTAGGTCCTTAGCTGCTGGTACGGGTCGCTGTACTGAGTCAAATCTAATGAACCTATTTTGTGAAGTAAATCGAATCAACACATGAATTTAACCAAGATAAAACTATATTTAGTAATTGCTAATTGCTCATGTACTTCTAATGGCCCTAAAATGCTTGGTGGTATCTACTTCTAATCTGTTTCGAGTACTAGTCTTCATTGCCACCCTTAATTTGTTGTGTTTTGGTAATTAGTAAAACCTACAATTGAGCTTCACCATACGGCTATAGGTAAATATCATGCCAAGGAGATGAACCCTTTTTAGTTGGACACCTGTATTTGTATATACCCCTACCCTTAATCATCTTTACATATGTACACTCCATATATAAGTGCAAGTAGGGCTTGCTAGTGCACCCTGGCATGGTGTATATATGTTTATCCCTTGAGAACAAGAATGAAGAAGATGATGATTGCACTTCAAAGGAATTTAACTAGGCAATATATTAAACGTTGCAGTTGTACACAATATGATAAATGATTGCACTTCAAAACTTCAGCTTGTGTAACTTGGCAATATATTAAATGGTTGCACTTCAAAACTTCAGCTTGAGTGATGTGCATATGTCTATCCCTTGAGAACAAGAATAAAGAAGGAAAGTTATGGAATAATCCTTATGAGTGGTCAATGTTGCACACAATGCACAGATGCAATAAAGTCACAACATTGACTTTGGCGTGTATATTTTTCTCCTGCCATGCCAAATAGGTATCTAACACAAACAATAAGATCCAGACACCATGTTTGCAGGCCAATGCTCAAGTTCAGGTATTCATTAGAAATTAGGTAATCACTAAGTTGGCAGATTATGAAGTGGCTAACGTGTATGCAGGCAAATCAACAAGTGGGCAGATTTCAGCATTTTAAAACAGCATCAGACTTAATCTCTGATGCAATCTAGACCAATGTTCTATCTTCAACACCAGCATTAGCTGATACTACATCCTAAACATGTACTAGTGAAATAGGAATGGGAGTGGGACTGATGTTTAGTTGAGACAGATACCAAGGCTGATTTGAATGAGGCGTATAATGTGTCCTGCAGGAATTTAGGCAGGACCTAATGATATCCTAAAGAGGCATGGGACAGTACATGGGAAACCTGGCCTGCACTGATCATTCTAAGACTGGACAATATACATGATGTTGCCCTCAAAATCCAGAACAGGTATTGGACCCTATGTGGAATAAGAACTGAACCAAAATATTGAACGAAACCCTTTTCTTGGATTGAACAATTTACTGCAGGCGACTACCATATTTCTGTCATCCTGCAGTTAGAGTCAATCCCTACTGATAACTGATACATGATACATAGCCTTATTAATGTATAACTGACACCAAGATCCCATGGAAACTGATACCATGCACCATATCCTAGGAATGAAATCAGTTATGGAATTGTCTAACTCTGGTTAATGGTTTGGAGTGTAGATAGCTAACACTTAGTTAGCTAGACTGCCTGAGGCTGAGTTGTTGGCAGTAAGGAAAGCCTATAGATCAAATCTAAATAATTATAAGGTAGAGAGCTATATCAGTGTTCCCCTGTCCCAGGGACCTCCATTGACAGGAAGGCAAGAACAGGAACTCTGCACCAGCTAATACCCTTAGGAATTAGGTAAATGCACTGGTCCTTGTTCTGATTCCACAGGCAACACCACCCACATAGGCCTAGCAATCAGAAAAGAGCCTGAACACAAGGCATAAAGCCAACATCATCCTAAAACTTTCCTCTTAACTATAGATATCTTCGATCCCTGTTTCCTGGGACTTGATTTATATGATCCATTGAAGCTGTTCCTAGTATGGAACCATTCCCTGTGACATGTTCTGAAGATGAACTGGATGTGGACAATGAAAAGGTCTTGTAAACGAGCATACTTGCATAATGTGCCACTAAGAATCATGCATTTACAGATTGAAGGAAAAATCCATAAATACATAAAATAATAAGACATCACATATACCTTTATGAGTATGAATGGTAGACCCATAAGAAACATGTCCAGGATTCGAGCGTACCCTTGATGATGATGATGATGATGATGATATGGATGAGTGCAACACATTTCACAAGGTCTTAACGAAATAGACTGATTCAAATCAAGAACTCCGAAACTCCAGTTCTGATTCAAATCAATAATTCTGGAACTCCTATTTGAGACCTCCACAATTGTGAAACCACATACCAATACTCATAAGAAGAGTCCGAAATTGATTCTGATTACCCACAATATGAACCTTGGTTTATCATAGTACAATGAACAAAAGAATTTCTTGTAGATGATCACTAGAACTGATAGATGATATGAAGCTGATATAAGGTTTTTGCAAACTGATACAGGTGGTGACACAATGTGTAGAACAGAGCATATGCCACCCATATGAAACATCTGATACCCAACTCGACACCTTTGACACGCCATTACGGATACGTCCACACACATGACACCTCCCTTTTAGACCCCACATATACTAACATAGTTATTCCTGACATTTAGATATCGTGTTTCCTGATACACGTATATTTTGGCACACACACTAACAATGGTTGCATATAGTTGGAACTTAAGGCACAGGATTTTCCCTCTCCCTTCATAAGCATTACACCAAACACTAATCGACCATTTCTAGTACCCTACAAATGACAGAGATTTTACAAGTCCAAGGTAGATTAGTTTACCTCCTTGAGTTTGAAGCAACTTGATTACTCCTGCGCCTTTTTCCTCGACTGTTCTTGTGGCAAGGAGGAATTTGAGATACTAGGGTTTGAGGAGAGGTTTGGGGTCGGCTACAAGCCCCCGTATAAGTACTCCTGTATGATATCCCGAAGGAAAATCGAAAAGATTCGATTTGATCTCCTTGAAGATTTGAATTTGATCTGTTGTTTTGAATTCAAATTGAATTCATAACAGTTGAGGTTTTCGGTTTAAAAGGGAATATGTGAATAATAGCCCTTTGCATTAAGGCCCCTGTCATTACACAATTATTCATTTGAACCCCCTTTGGTATTTAAAGTGAAACAAAATAATACCAAGCATAACAATTTTATATGTGAGACAAATAATAATAAAAATAAAAAAAATATAGGAGAAAATTTGGTCAAGGGGTTGACAACTCTATCCCCCTTAAACAAATTTCGTCCTCGAAATTTAATGAACCGTGATCTATTAGAATAGAAAGTCTAGAATAAATTGCTATTCAAATTTAAACAATTCAATCAAAAAGAATCTAGATCTATCTATGCTACTAATCAAAGAAAACACTTTAGCCGTTGAAGAGATTTTCAAACAGGATACAAATCAAGGATTCAATGAAATCAAGGATTAAGGATGAACAAGAGTCAAGTCATGTGGATGAGATCCTAAGTGTCTAATCCTATTCGCAGGCTCACGCCGGCATAGTAATGTAACCGAAGTGATTAACGTAGACCTGCATGGGCCACCAAAAAAACTTGTCACGACCCGCACCCGCTTTTCGGATACGAAACGTGTCCAAGCCCAGCCTACGCCGCAGTATCGGCGGTAGTGCGCTGTCTATACACAAGTCAAGGCAATGGTAAACTATATCTCATCCACAGAATAATCATGTCACAATCAAGATCAATAGAAAAGACATGAACTGAACCATAATGAATATATCTGAATATCAAATGTCACGTCCGGTGGACACAAATCTACTAATATTAGACGAAAAAAATAGAGAAATACATGAATATAACTAACTGGATAAAACTGCTAATCTGACCACCTCAACTAACTGGATAAATCAAACTGTCTGAATATCAAACTGCATGGGCCACCTCAACCATAATGAATATATCTGAATATCAAACTGTCTATACATGAATATAACTAACTGGATAAAACTGCTAATCTGACCACCTCAACTGCAAGCACTACGATCTGATGCTGGCTCAAACCCTCTCGTCTGCTCCTCACTCAACTCGGCTAACCTGAAGAGATCATCAGGTCCTTAGAGGACTAGCAAGATACATAAAAATAAGCCTTTCTAACAGTTTATTATGCATGGAGAAAAATACAGAATAAACAAGTAAAACTGAGCACTGAATGAAGCACGAAGCTATACACTGTCTACACATAAATGGACTGCTGAACGAGGACGATAGAACTCATGTCAAGGTGTTAACGGATAACCGAAACGAATACTCAAACCCTCGTCCCTAGCGTGGACTCGCAGGTTTGAACTACTAATCCTCGTCCCTAGTGTGGACTCACAGATTAGCGTCTACTACTAACCCTCGTCCCTAGTGTGGACTCGCAGGCTAGCATTACCCTCGTCCCTAGTGTGGACTCGCAGGCGTAAACCCTATACTACTAACCCTCGTCCCTAGTGTGGACTCGCAGGCTAGCATCTACTACTAACCCTGGTCCCTAGTGTGGACTCGCAGGCTAGCATCACCCTCGTCCCTAGTGTGGACTCGCAGGCGTAAACCCTATGCCACTAACCCTCGTCCCTAGTGTGGACTCGCAGGCTAGCATCTACTACTAACCCTCGTCCCTAGTGTGGACTTGCAGGCTAGCATCACCCTCGTCCCTTGTGTGGACTCGCAGGTGTGGACCAATAACCACTAACCCTCGTCCCTAAGGTGGACTCGCAGGTTAGCTTCACGATTTCAAGACAAGGAGGCACGACTCAGTCAAGGCACGATCAATAAGACACAAGGCTAACTGCAAGCACGGTCTACAAATCAATGGTACCAATATACGAATAGGATATGAAAGATACATATCAATAGTATGAGAAAAACTGGATAATAAATAAAGACAGTGCATGTAAATAAAGCTGTGTAGAAAGGCAAGGTATACTTGCCTTAGGTCCTTAGCTGCTGGTACGGGTCACTGCACTGAGTCAAATCTAATGAACCTATTTTGTGAAGTAAATCAAATCAACACATGAATTTAACCAAGATAAAACTATATTTAGTAATTGCTAATTGCTCATGTACTTCTAATGGCCCTAAAATGCTTGGTGGTATCTACTTCTAATCTGTTTCGAGTACTAGTCTTCATTGCCACCCTTAATTTGTTGTGTTTTGGTAATTAGTAAAACCTACAATTGAGCTTCACCATACGGCTATAGGTAAATATCATGCCAAGGAGATGAACCCTTTTTAGTTGGACACCTGTATTTGTATATACCCCTACCCTTAATCATCTTTACCTATGTATACTCCATATATAAGTGCATGTAGGGCTTGCTAGTGCACCCTGGCACGGTGTATATATGTTTATCCCTTGAGAACAAGAATGAAGAAGATGATGATTGCACTTCAAAGGAATTTAACTAGGCAATATATTAAACGTTGCAGTTGCACACAATATGATAAATGATTGCACTTTAAAACTTCAGCTTGTGTAACTTGGCAATATATTAAATGGTTGCACTTCAAAACTTCAGCTTGAGTGATGTGCATATGTCTATCCCTTGAGAACAAAAATAAAGAAAGAAAGTTATGGAATAATCCTTATGAGTGGTCAATGTTGCACACAATGCACAGATGCAATAAAGTCACAACATTGACTTTGGCGTGTATATTTTTCTTCTGCCATGCCAAATAGGTATCTAACACAAACAATAAGATCCAGACACCATGTTTGCAGGCCAATGCTCAAGTTCAGGTATTCATTAGAAAGTAGGTAATCACTAAGTTGGCAGATTATGAAGTGGCTAACGTGTATGCAGGCAAATCAACAAGTGGGCAGATTTTAGCATTTTAAAACAGCATCAGACTTAATCTCTGATGCAATCTAGACCAATGTTCTATCTTCAACACCAGCATTAGCTGATACTACATCCTAAACATGTACTAGTGAAATAGGAATGGGAGTGGGACTGATGTTTAGTTGAGACAGATACCAAGGCTAATTTGAATGAGGCGTATAATGTGTCCTGCAGGAATTTAGGCAGGACCTAATGATATCCTAAAGAGGCATGGGACAGGACATGGGAAACCTGGCCTGCACTGATCATTCTAAGACTGGACAACATACATGATGTTGCCCTCAAAATCCAGAACAGGTATTGGACCCTATGTGGAATAAGAACTGAACCAAAATATTGAACGGAACCCTTTTCTTAGACTGAACAATTTACTGCAGGCGACTACCACATTTCTGTCATCCTGCAGTTAGAGTCAATCCCTACTGATAACTGATACATGATACATAGCTTTATTAATGTATAACTGACACCAAGATCCCATGGAAACTGATACCATGTACCATATCCTAGGAATGAAATCAGTTATGGAATTGTCTAACTCTGGTTAATGGTTTGGAGTGTAGATAGCTAACACTTAGTTAGCTAGACTGCCTGAGGCTGAGTTGTTGGCAGTAAGGAAAGCCTATATATCAAATCTAAATAATCATAAGGTAGAGAGCTATATCAGTGTTCCCCTGTCCCAGGGACCTCCATTGACAGGAAGGCAAGAACAGGAACTCTGCACCAGCTAATACCCTTAGGAATTAGGTAAATGCACTGGTCCTTGTTCTGATTCCACAGGCAACACCATCCACATAGGCCTAGCAATCAGAAAAGAGCCTGAACACAAGGCATAAAGCCAACATCATCCTAAAACTTTCCTCTTAACTATAGATATCTTCGATCCCTGTTTCCTGGGACTTGATTTATATGATCCATTGAAGCTGTTCCTGGTATGGAACCATTCCCTGTGACATGTTCTGAAGATGAACTGGATGTGGACAATGAAAAGGTCTTGTAAACGAGCATACTTGCATAATGTGCCACTAAGAATCATGCATTTACAGATTGAAGGAAAAATCCATAAATACATAAAATAATAAGACATCACATATACCTTTATGAGTATGAATGGTGGACCCATAAGAAACATGTCCAGGATTCGAGCGTACCCTTGATGATGATGATGATGATGATATGGATGAGTGCAACACATTTCACAAGGTCTTAACGAAACAGACTGATTCAAATCAAGAACTCCGAAACTCCAGTTCTGATTCAAATCAATAATTCTGGAACTCCTATTTGAGACCTCCACAATTGCGAAACCACATACCAATACTCATAAGAAGAGTCTGAAATTGATTCTGATTACCCACAATATGAACCTTGGTTTATCATAGTACAATGAACAAAAGAATTTCTTGTAGATAATCACTAGAATTGATAGATGATATGAAGCTGATATAAGGTTTTTGCAAACTGATACAGGTGGTGACACAATGTGTAGAACAGAGCATATGCCACCCATATGAAACATCTGATACCCAACTCGACACCTTTGACACGCCATTACGGATACGTCCACACACATGATACCTCCCTTTTAGACCCACACATATACTAACATAGTTATTCCTGACATTTAGATATCGTGTTTCCTGATACACGTATATTTTGGCACACACACTAACAATGGTTGCATATAGTTGGAACTTAAGGCACAGGATTTCCCTCTCCCTTCATAAGCATTACACCAAACACTAATCGACCATTTCTAGTACCCTACAAATGACAGAGATTTCACAAGTCCAAGGTAGATTAGTTTACCTCCTTGAGTTTGAAGCAACTTGATTACTCCTGCGCCTTTTTCCTTGACTGTTCTTGTGGCAAGGAGGAATTTGAGATACTAGGGTTTGAGGAGAGGTTTGGGGTCGGCTACAAGCCCCCGTATAAGTACTCCTGTATGATATCCCGAAGGAAAATCGAAAAGATTCGATTTGATCTCCTTGAAGATTTGAATTTGATCTGTTGTTTTGAATTCAAATTGAATTCATAACAGTTGAGGTTTTCGGTTTAAAAGGGAATATGTGAATAATGGCCCTTTGCATTAAGGCCCCTATCATTACACTATTATTTATTTGAACCCCCTTTGGTATTTAAAGTGAAACAAAATAATACCAAGCATAACAATTTTATATGTGAGACAAATAATAATAAAAATAAAAAAAATATAGGAGAAAATTTGGTCAAGGGGTTGACAACTCTATCCCCCTTAAACAAATTTCGTCCTCGAAATTTAATGAACCGTGATCTATTAGAATAGAAAGTCTAGAATAAATTGCTATTCAAATTTAAACAATTCAATCAAAAAGAATCTAGGTCTATCTATGCTACTAATCAAAGAAAACACTTTAGCCGTTGAAGAGATTTTCAAACAGGATACAAATCAAGGATTCAATAAAATCAAGGATTAAGGATGAACAAGAGTCAAGTCATGTGGATGAGATCCTAAGTGTCTAATCCTATTCGCAGGCTCACGCCGGCACAGTAATGTAACCGAAGTGATTAACGTAGACCTGCATGGGCCACCAAAAAAACTTGTCACGACCCGCACCCACTTTTCGGATACGAAACGTGTCCAAGCCCAGCCTACGCCGCAGTATCGGCGGTAGTGCGCTGTCTATACACAAGTCAAGGCAATGGTAAACTATATCTCATCCACAGAATAATCATGTCACAATCAAGATCAATGGAAAAGACATGAACTGAACCATAATGAATATATCTGAATATCAAATGTCACGTCCGGTGGACACAAATCCACTACTATTAGACGGAAAAAATAGAGAAATACATGAATATAACTAACTGGATAAAAAGGCTAATCTGACCACCTCAACTGCAAACACTACGATCTGATGCTGGCTCAAACCCTCTCGTCTGCTCCTCACTCAACTCGGCTAACCTGAAGAGATCATCAGGTCCTTAGAGGACTAGCAAGATACATAAAAATGAGCCTTTCTAACAGTTTATTATGCATGGAGAAAAATACAGAATAAACAAGTAAAACTGAGCACTGAATGAAGCACGAAACTATACACTGTCTACACATAAATGGACTGCTGAACGAGGACGATAGAACTCATGTCAAGGTGTTAACAGATAACCGAAACGAATACTCAAACCCTCGTCCCTAGCGTGGACTCGCAGGTTTGAACTACTAATCCTCGTCCCTAGTGTGGACTCGCAGATTAGCGTCTACTACTAACCCTCGTCCCTAGTGTGGACTCGCAGGCTAGCATTACCCTCGTCCCTAGTGTGGACTCGCAGGCGTAAACCCTATACTACTAACCCTCGGCCCTAGTGTGGACTCGCAGGCTAGCATCTACTACTAACCCTGGTCCCTAATGTGGACTCGCAGGCTAGCATCACCCTCGTCCCTAGTGTGGACTCGCAGGCGTAAACCCTATGCCACTAACCCTCGTCCCTAGTGTGGACTCGCAGGCTAGCATCTACTACTAACCCTCGTCCCTAGTGTGGACTCGCAGGCTAGCATCACCCTCGTCCATTGTGTGGACTCGCAGGTGTGGACCAATAACCACTAACCCTCGTCCCTAAGGTGGACTCGCAGGTTAGCTTCACGAATTCAAGACAAGAAGGCACGACTCAGTCAAGGCACGATCAATAAGACACAAGGCTAACTGCAAGCATGGTCTACAAATCAATGGTACCAATATACGAATAGGATATGAAAGATACATATCAATAGTACGAAAAAAACTGGATAATAAATAAAGACAGTGTATGTAAATAAAGCTGTGTAGAAAGGCAAGGTATACTTGCCTTAGGTCCTTAGCTGCTGGTACGGGTCGCTGCACTGAGTCAAATCCAATGAACCTATTTTGTGAAGTAAATCGAATCAACACATGAATTTAACCAAGATAAAACTATATTTAGTAATTGCTAATTGCTCATGTACTTCTAATGGCCCTAAAATGCTTGGTGGTATCTACTTCTAATCTGTTTCGAGTACTAGTCTTCATTGCCACCCTTAATTTGTTGTGTTTTGGTAATTAGTAAAACCTACAATTGAGCTTCACCATACGGCTATAGGTAAATATCATGCCAAGGAGATGAACCCTTTTTAGTTGGATACCTATATTTGTATATACCCCTACCCTTAATCATCTTTACATATGTATACTCCATATATAAGTGCATGTAGGGCTTGCTAGTGCACCCTGGCATTGTGTATATATGTTTATCCCTTGAGAACAAGAATGAAGAAGATGATGATTGCACTTCAAAGGAATTTAACTAGGCAATATATTAAACGTTGCAGTTGCACACAATATGATAAATGATTGCACTTCAAAACTTCAGCTTGTGTAACTTGGCAATATATTAAATGGTTGCACTTCAAAACTTCAGCTTGAGTGATGTGCATATGTCTATCCCTTGAGAACAAGAATAAAGAAGGAAAGTTATGGAATAATCCTTATGAGTGGTCAATGTTGCACACAATGCACAGATGCAATAAAGTCACAACATTGACTTTGGCGTGTATATTTTTCTCCTGCCATGCCAAATAGGTATCTAACACAAACAATAAGATCCAGACACCATGTTTGCAGGCCAATGCTCAAGTTCAGGTATTCATTAGAAAGTAAGTAATCACTAAGTTGGCAGATTATGAAGTGGCTAACGTGTATGCAGGCAAATCAACAAGTGGGCAGATTTCAGCATTTTAAAACAGCATCAGACTTAATCTCTGATGCAATCTAGACCAATGTTCTATCTTCAACACCAGCATTAGCTGATACTACATCCTAAACATGTACTAGTGAAATAGGAATGGGAGTGGGACTGATGTTTAGTTGAGACAGATACCAAGGCTAATTTGAATGAGGCGTATAATGTGTCCTGCAGGAATTTAGGCAGGACCTAATGATATCCTAAAGAGGCATGGGACAGGACATGGGAAACCTGGCCTGCACTGATCATTCTAAGACTGGACAACATACATGATGTTGCCCTCAAAATCCAGAACAGGTATTGGACCCTATGTGGAATAAGAACTGAACCAAAATATTGAACGGAACCCTTTTCTTAGACTGAACAATTTACTGCAGGCGACTACCACATTTCTGTCATCCTGCAGTTAGAGTCAATCCCTACTGATAACTGATACATGATACATAGCTTTATTAATGTATAACTGACACCAAGATCCCATGGAAACTGATACCATGTACCATATCCTAGGAATGAAATCAGTTATGGAATTGTCTAACTCTGGTTAATGGTTTGGAGTGTAGATAGCTAACACTTAGTTAGCTAGACTGCCTGAGGCTGAGTTGTTGGCAGTAAGGAAAGCCTATATATCAAATCTAAATAATCATAAGGTAGAGAGCTATATCAGTGTTCCCCTGTCCCAGGGACCTCCATTGACAGGAAGGCAAGAACAGGAACTCTGCACCAGCTAATACCCTTAGGAATTAGGTAAATGCACTGGTCCTTGTTCTGATTCCACAGGCAACACCATCCACATAGGCCTAGCAATCAGAAAAGAGCCTGAACACAAGGCATAAAGCCAACATCATCCTAAAACTTTCCTCTTAACTATAGATATCTTCGATCCCTGTTTCCTGGGACTTGATTTATATGATCCATTGAAGCTGTTCCTGGTATGGAACCATTCCCTGTGACATGTTCTGAAGATGAACTGGATGTGGACAATGAAAAGGTCTTGTAAACGAGCATACTTGTATAATGTGCCACTAAGAATCATGCATTTACAGATTGAAGGAAAAATCCATAAATACATAAAATAATAAGACATCACATATACCTTTATGAGTATGAATGGTGGACCCATAAGAAACATGTCCAGGATTCGAGCGTACCCTTGATGATGATGATGATGATGATATGGATGAGTGCAACACATTTCACAAGGTCTTAACGAAACAGACTGATTCAAATCAAGAACTCCGAAACTCCAGTTTTGATTCAAATCAATAATTCTGGAACTCCTATTTGAGACCTCCGCAATTGCGAAACCACATACCAATACTCATAAGAAGAGTCCGAAATTGATTCTGATAACCCACAATATGAACCTTGGTTTATCATAGTACAATGAACAAAAGAATTTCTTGTAGATGATCGCTAGAACTGATAGATGATATGAAGCTGATATAAGGTTTTTGCAAACTGATACAGGTGGTGACACAATGTGTAGAACAAAGCATATGCCACCCATATGAAACATCTGATACCCAACTCGACACCTTTGACACGCCATTACGGATACGTCCACACACATGACACCTCCCTTTTAGACCCACACATATACTAACATAGTTATTCCTGACATTTAGATATCGTGTTTCCTGATACATGTATATTTTGGCACACACACTAACAATGGTTGCATATAGTTGGAACTTAAGGCACAGGATTTTCCCTCTCCCTTCATAAGCATTACACCAAACACTAATCGACCATTTCTAGTACCCTACAAATGACAGAGATTTTACAAGTCCAAGGTAGATTAGTTTACCTCCTTGAGTTTGAAGCAACTTGATTACTCCTGCGCCTTTTTCCTCGACTGTTCTTGCGACAAGGAGGAATTTAAGATACTAGGGTTTGAGGAGAGGTCTGGGGTCGGCTACAAGCCCCCGTATAAGTACTCATGTATGATATCCCGAAGGAAAATCGAAAAGATTCGATTTGATCTCCTTGAAGATTTGAATTTGATCTGTTGTTTTTAATTCAAATTGAATTCATAACAGTTGAGGTTTTCGGTTTAAAAGGGAATATGTGAATAATGGCCCTTTGTATTAAGGCTCCTGTTATTACACTATTATTTATTTGAACCCCCTTTCGTATTTAAAGTGAAACAAAATAATACCAAGCATAATAATTTTATATGTGAGACAAATAATAATAAAAATAAAAAAATATAGGAGAAAATTTGGTCAAGGGGTTGACACCACTGATCCGCCATCGTTGACCAGAGCACCGCCCTACGGAGCCGCCGAGTCACGGACGCTCACCGCTTCGCCGAGGAGTCGCTCGCCGAGCCACCACGAGATCAGAGCCGCCGTCTTCTTCGTTGACACCACGCCGGAGCGCCACCGATGAGTCGCCATCTGGAGGAGATCCGCCGCCTGGAGCCGAGGATCGACATCTCTACCGCGGTCGATTAGTTTCTGCCTCGATCCTCTCGAACCCCCTTCTCTTCCTTGTTCCTCTGTAATTTTAGGGTTTCCGGTTTGGGTTAGGGTTTCCTGAGTGTAGATGGGAATGGAGGGATGATCGGCTAGGAGTCGGATCTAGGGTTTGCATTTGGGGATCTAGGGTTTCGACGACCTAGAACCTACAGTTTCTGACCTAGAATTGGGAGCTAGGGTTTTGTGGCGGCCATGGCTGGATAATTAGAGTATCGACCTAGATCTAGGGTTTGGGACTGAGTCTGAGAGAGGAAGGAGAAGAGTTATTAGGGTTAGGGTTTCCTGGACCTAACCTAAGGTTGTAGTCGGCTGGGAAACCTAGAAGCTAGAAGAAGGATTTTGGGTTAGGGTTTCTAACCCAGGCGGCCATGGAAGAGGCTGTGGAGGAAATTAGGGTTTCACCTAGGGTTTTGTGGTCGGGCTGAGGAAGGAGGAGCAGTAGGCCGGGCTGGGGATGAACCTAGGGTTAGGGTTTACTTGGGAAGTCTTGAGTAATAAGACCTAGATATAGGGTTTCCGAGCTAGAAGACGAAGTGGGGGAAGAAGAACTACTAGGGTTAGGGTTCTTGAGAAGGGATTAGGGAAGACCAGAGGAAGAAGAAGAATGGAACGGGGGTTAATCGCCAGAGAAGCCGAGTTCTAGTCGCCGGAGCAGATGGAGTCTCGCCAGAGAAGACGAGAGCTCTCTCGAAACTTCGCTGAGTTTCTGTCGGCTAGTTTAGAAATGGGCAGGAGAGAGAAAGGCGAATGGGATTATATCTGAGCAGTCGGGCCGGGTTCCGGGGCCAGAAGTCGGCTTGGTCGTTTGGGCCGATTGATTAAGATTTTAATTCGTTTATTCATACAAGTAAGAATATAGGAATGGGCCAGGGTATGGGCTCGGGCTCAGGAGTTCAGTGGGCTGGTTTGATTTATTTAGTTCTTTTAGTTTAGTATTTGGTTTGGGCTGCTAGAGTTGGGCTGGGCTGTTGAGTAAGGCCGAGTTTAGGGCTGGGTTATGGTTTTGACTACTAATTGTTATTTTATTTATGTTCCAGTAACCTTAGTAGTAAATTTCTCGTATATATATATATTATTGTCCCTCTAGTGATTAAGTTTCTAAATATATTTGCTAAATGATTAATTAACTAGTTTATTTGTCATGAAAAAGGTTAATTCCCTTAGTTATTATTATTATTATTATTACAAGTCATTTGTATAAACTAGTATGATTCTTAAATAATATTTTTCAAATTAGTAAGCTTATTATGTTAGTCACCTTTATAAATAAATACCTTACAAACATATAAATATATAAATTCATTAGTGATTATTATTACTTTGCAAAATTATTTCAAAAAGGATTATATCTAAACTAAATATTATTTTGCTAGATAAAATGTTTCTAAATATAGTTTAAAAGTAATTTTCACTAATATTATTTTGGTTAAAAGCAAGTTTCTATTTATCTAGTTAAAAACTATATTATTTTCTAAAAACTGTTAACTTGTTCTTATCTATAAATATTGATTATCTAAGTTGTTAGCTACTGTCATTATTCAAAACCCTAATAATTGTACAAAAATATAACAGGTGATTCATTACAACCATGCAGTACTACTCTCGTGCAAACAAACCGAGGCAAGTACACTGACTTGACTTATACCTTGTTTTCTGTCTTACCTTCATGTGCCATGTTCTCATATCGGACACGAATTTCACACGATTGTCTTATACCATTGTTCATTGCTTGTGAGTCATTGTTCATTGCAGGATTGGGGGAAATATTAGCTTTTGTGTGACCACACCCAACATAGGTATTGTGGATAGCCTAATCGTACACTTCACGTACGATGAAGCCGTACCTTGTAGAATTGATTGACTCATTGACTCATTGATTGATTGATTGCTCCTAAGCCGGTCACACATTAGTTTTAATATTTCAAAATTGTCACAATTGCATATTGATTGTCGTGATTCATTGCCTTGTACATTGATAGCCGTGTTCATTGTCTAGTATATTGATTGTCATCCATCGCCTGCAGTTTTATATTTTATTTCTGGTACCGCAGTTTTACTTTCATTTCATGTTCTAGTATTCTAGTATTCTAGTTTCACCTTGTACTCTGGATCACAGATTACATTGTATATTGTCTGGTCAGGGTTATACTTTGCTCTTTTTCTGATAGGATCGTTGCAGGTGAGTGGGAGATTACATGGAGCTGGTGATTGCTTGGATATTGCAGCTTTTTATTTCAGTTTATTTTTTTGGAGATTGTATCTTAGAGATTCATTATTGTATATTATTTCTTTTGACCGGATTTGTCTCCGGCTGAGTTGTATTTTAAAAGACTTGATGGATATTGGTGATTTCTGGGAACGTTATAAAAGCTGTGTTTTGTTTACATTACATTGTGACATTGAGTTTTTCTTAGTATTGTATAGCTTACTTCGTCGTGTCCAACGACGAAGGCTGTGCGTGTCCGACTCGTATCCGATTATTCGAGAGCGGGGCGTGACACACAGACAATACCCGCCTCGAACAGCCCCCCACAAAGGAAGAAGTCAAAGAAGCTGTCTGGGCCCTCAATGAACACAGTGCACCCGGGCCAGAAGGATTTTCAAGAACCTTTTTTCGTACTTGCTGGGACATGATCAAGGGAGATATTCACAGTGCGGTCTCCGCCTTCCTCCAAGGAGCTACTTACCCCAGAGCCATCTCCAGCACCAACCTAATCCTTATCCCGAAGAAAGACAACCCAGAGACTTTTCGCAACTTTCGCCAAATCAGTCTCTGTACCTTCACCAACAAGATCATATCTAAGATCATCGCTTCCCGCATGGCTGGCCTTCTCCCCAAGATCATCTCGGAGGAGCAGAGTGGCTTCGTTCGGAGGAGAAACATCCAAGATAACATCATGTTGGCCCAAGAGTTAGTCACCTGTATGAAGCTCCCAGCAAGAGGGGGCAACATAGCCATCAAATTAGACATGGAAAAAGCCTATGACATACTGGATTGACAATTCATGATCTGGGTCTTCAGAGCCTTCGGATTTTCCGAAATTTGGACCAACATCGTGTGAAGATCGATCAGCAACTCGTGGTTCTCCACGGTTATTAACGGCCATGCGGACAGATTCTTCACATCTAGTCGTAGGGTTAGACAAGGAGATCCTCTATCCTCAACCATCTTCATCATCACGGCAGACGCTTTGAGCAGAAACCTTAATAAGATGGCAACCTACACCAACTTCTAGCACTACCACACAGCCAGCGGATGCCCGATCATCACCCACCTAGCCTTCGCAGATGACATCCTCATATTCTCTTCCAGGGACGCTGGATCTGTAGACGTCGTCCATAACACGCTCCAGAGATACGAAAGGTGCTCTGGGCAGAAGATCAACCCGGACAAAAGTGTTATCTACACCCACCACAAAATCAAGAGAGAGCAAGCGGCGAGCATCTCTACCACCACATCATTCCCCATTTAGTACCCTCTATTCCACTACTTGGGGTGTCCCCTCATCTACGGCAGATCTAATGCTGGGATCTTCGAAAACCTGATCACTCGCATTAGGAAGAAGTTCGAAGGCTGGCACAACGCCACGCTATCCCCGGAGGAAAGATCATCATCATCAAACACGTTCTCACTTCCATTCCCATCTACACCCTGGTTGTCTGCACCCCTCCCAAGAAAGTTCTATCCTACATCGAGAGCATCTTCAGCAACTTTCTCTGGGGACATAGCGGCAACCACGACAAGCACCATTGGGCCAGCTGGGACACCATGGCTCGTACCACTGAGGAGGAGGGGTCTGGGATTCACTAAACTTTCCTACATCGTTAACACCTTCTCAATGAAATTGTGGTGGATGATTTGCACGAGTAACAACTTATGGTCCAGGTCCATGAAGGCCAGATACTTCAAACACATCCACCCCTCAACGACCATCACGAATAGCAGATCCTCAGCGGCCTGGTGTCGCATTCTCATGGGACGGTCCCTAGCCGAACCAGCGATTCGCCTTAGGGTAGGCCTCGGCGAAGCTTCACCATTTTTGAAGCGCTGGGTCGGCGATACCTTGCTGCATAACATCTCTGCTGCCCCCAGGAACAACACTATCAAGGACTTATGGGACCTTCCTAATAATAACTGGAATTGAACCAAAGTCCGGGCTTGGGTTGGGTCAGAGGCGGTCGATTCCATTCGCCGTAGCAGTGTCCAGATCGGACCTGACGCTGATAAGCTCGAGTGGTCGCCCGATGTCAACGGAGCATTCTCGGTCAAGTCGTCCAGAAGAGTCATCCTCGGCAATGCAGCCCCTCCTACTAGTATTGCCTCCTTCTGGCAGACCTACATCCCCAAGAAGTGGTCCTTTCTTATCTGGAGAGCCCTCCGCAACATCCTCCCAACTGATGACACTCTCAACACCATAGGGTTCAGCCTTGCTTCCGCTTGTACTTGCTGGACAGACCGTTAATCGGAAACCCTTAACCACATCCTCAGTCAAGGGGACCTCTCGATCAAGGTCTGGAGAGCTCTCTCCCAGCGATGTCGTGTATCTCATGGGGATGACAACTTTTACTACCTCATGGCTACCTGGGCATCGGCGTCACATGGACACCAGATCGCAACTGCGGCCGCCACGTGGGTTCTCTGGAAAAATTGGAACAAGGCTAAATATGAAGGACGCTAGTACAACACGGACCAACTGATTCGGAAGACCATTCGTCAGTGCCGCAAACGGAGATCCCCCTGCCACCATGGCCAGACGGGATTCTGGAACTCTTTCCTTTCCTCGGATTAGCCGGGTTGATTCTATTTTGCTTGTCTTCCTCTTCTTTTGTCAGTATACGTGTATAGGCTTCGGCATTTTGCGCCACATGGTATACTTGTAGAGGTACGGCCTTTCGGCCTTCATTAATAAAAGGGGTTTTTGGATTTTATATATATTTATATATATATATATATATATATATATATATATATATATATATATTTATATATATATATATAATTATATATATAATTATAATTATATATATAAAAAAAAAATATATATATATATATATAATTATATATATTTATATTTGAATTATATATATATATATCGAGCCTCCCAACCACATCCTCATTGAGCTAGGCAACGAAACGCACATCCAGCGGATTATCTACGACAATCACATCATTTTCTGCAATCACTGCCATCTGCGGGGACATCTAGCGGAACACTGTGTCCATCTTCACCCCGACTTAAAGAGGAATACGGCTCGGAAAGACAAAGTGACAGAAGCTAACAATAATCAACAATCTCTCAGAGAAAAACAACCGCAACACCTGCTACTGCGTCAGAACACCCACGTCAGATTCAGTGATGGTGAAGGATCGCCTGCCAAGGTAGCCAACCTGGCACAGCCCAGAATTAAAGCACCTCTCAATCCCCCCTCCTCACCTCCCTATGTCCAACCAGTTCATGGCTCTGGACCCGGACGCCAACGAGCTTGCCCTAGCGGTTTTTGAAGACGCTCTAGAACCCCAACGACCAAGTTCAGAGATGGCTCTATCCACGGATATCCCCTCGGTCGATGCAGCGGCCCCTGAGCTAGACTCTGTGGCAGCCACGATCAAAACCTCTTCCGAATATAATCCGACCGAGGAGGTCACAATAGCTGAAGCTCTAGCGATCCTAGGACCAGAATAGGTCATCAGAGGCCAACAGGTCATGGCTGCAGGATTTCCCCTCCTATCAGCCGGAGAACTAGTCGGAGGTACAGCAGAACGAGAGGACACCCTCATCATACCCTCCGTAGAGGCCACCCTGGACTCAACGAGAGAAAGGCTTGAACCTGCTAGACATCCCCCCAATCACAGCTACAGAGTCAACCTTAGCCAACAACACGGTGGCGAGGCCTCCATCAATTACAAATATACAAAGAAAACAGAAGCTTCAGAGCCGTTGATCATGCGTCCCAGATCCGCTACTAAGTGGACAAAAAATACCTCTACTGATAACATTAATGCTTAACATCCTATCCTGGAATGTTCGTGGCCTAGCCAACAAACCAACCAAGAGACGTCGATCCAGTCTCAAGAAACTTCACAAGATTGATATCCTGATTGTGCTTGAACCCAAGATCCCCCCCCCCAAGAAAATAAAGTCCATTCAGCTGCAGCTCGGATTCACTTCCGCAGTGGCTGGCAACCACGACATTTGGATCCTCTTCTCGGAGGATGTCAAGATCGGCGTGATCCAAGATTCGAGTCAAGCCCTCTTGTGCTGTATTGAGCACCCCTTTCTGCCCAAGCGCGCCACTCTATCAGCGGTCCACGGCAGCTGTGACATTACAGAACGCAAACAACTATGGAACGATCTCCTCGACTTCCACCTCAACCACATCAACCACCCTTGGCTTTGCATCGGGGACTTTAACGCCATTACCTGCAGAGAGGAGAAATCTGGCGGATGGCCGCCTCCCCACACAGCCATGCAAGATTTTAACAACTTTATTTTCAACGCCAACCTTGCCCCGCTCCAATTTACTGGCAACGAATTTACCTGGTGCAACATGCAAGAAGGTCATCGTCGGCAATACTCCCACCTTGATAGGGCTCTCACGAACAACCTTTGGCAAGGCATGGGGAGCACTTCCAGACTCTCTCATCTGAATGCTACCAAATCCGACCACGTACCCCTTCTGGTTGAGATTAGGAGCACCTCCAGTCTAATTAAAAAGAACTTCCGGTTCCTCGACTTCTGGAGCGAACACCCACATTTTAAACACGTGGTGGAGGAAGCTTGGAACCTCGCGGACTCTTCCGACCCGCTCATCAGGGTGGCTAACAAACTTAAGGCTACCAGGAAAGCTCTTGCGGCATAGAGTAAACAGGCATACGGGGACATTTTTTAGGCAGTCTGCATCGCGGAAGATGATGTTACCCGCACCGAGGCCTTATTCATCACTGACAGGTCGCCACAAGTCAGGACTGCCCTTAATCTCACGAAA
>JANAVB010013358.1:47500-94539 GCA_029216955.1 Iris pallida
CCTCCTTCAGACTTAGTCCGAGTAACAAACCGTCATGCCAGCCAACTCCTCTTAGCCACCCATCCTTGCTATCCCATAAGAAAGCCGCAAACATCCTCTCAATCGTCCTGAGAACGGCCCAGGGAGGACAACAAGCAGCTAATGTGACATAGGGATAGAAGAAAGAACATTCTTAATAAGGACCAACTTCCCCCAGAAGAAAGAATCTTGTTCTGCCAACCCATAAGCTTCGAGCGGATTTATCCAGCAAATATGTAAACATCCCCGCATTCCTTCTCCCGCAAGATAACGGGCACCCCAATAAGAGAATGGCAAGGTACCGGTACTAAATGCAAATAGAGAAGAAATAGTTCGAGCACGATCCACTCCCAATGGTGTCGCAGTATAGAAGGCAGATTTAGAATAATTGATCTTCTGTCCAGAAACCACCTTATACCAATTAGCACTTGTTGGAGAGCACGCAATCCAGTAATACCCCGAAGTAAAGATAAGAACATCATCGCATAAGCCAAGTGCGAGATACGCGGTCCCCCAATCGGAGTGTGAAAAGAAGATCTCCTATTGGATTCTTGAAGAAGCTTGAGGTTTCGAGATAGTACCTCCGCAGCAATGATGAAGAGAGCCGGGGATAGAGGATCCCCTGCCGGACCTCTAGTCGCGCGAGAAGAAATCTGTAGGAGCGCCATTGAGAAGAACCGCATACCGTGTATCCGCCAGGAGCGATAAATAAGATCACAGAAGACCTCATTAAAACCAAATCTCCGGAGGACCCTCAGGAGGAATGCCAGTTGACTCTGTCATAGGCCTTCTGCATGTCCAGCTTAATAGCAACATTGCCACCATGGTTAGGTTCCTTCATCGAAGCCACCATATCCTGGGCAATAATGATGTTGTCCACAATCTTTCTCCCCTGAACAAAAGCACTTTGCTCCGGTGAAATAATTTTGGGGAGGTATGCCCGCAACCTGCATGCAATTAGTTTGGAAATAATTTTGTTACAGAAATTGCAAAGGCTAATAGGGCAGAAATCAGAAAGGTTCCTCGGGTGCTCGACTTTGGGGATAAGAAATAAGAAGGTATCCGAAACGGAGACCGGAAGACGTGCACCCAAGAAAAATGAACCAACAGCTTCCTCCACATCAGCAGCAATAATGTCCCAACAAACTGAGAAGAATCTCCCAGAAAAGCTATCCGGTCCGGCGCCACTGGCCGGGTCCATCCCCCGTACAATCTCAACAGCTCCGCTCTGTCAGGTCTGCGAACCAGATCAGAATTATCCTCCGTAGAAATGATGCTAGGGATGACATCGAGGAAGCGTCCTCATCAGAAATAGGCTCAGCTCTAATAGCTTCGAGAAAATAAAGAAGCCTCCGTCGCAACCTCCTCGGAAGACCCAGTTTCTGATCCATCGGCTCGAATAATCTTCTGAATACCCGCTTTTTTGCCTGCTCCTGGTGCAGTCTGGAAAAAATGAGTATTCTTATCTCCTTCCAGATCCCATTTTAATCTGGCTTTTTGTTTCCAGAAAGACTCCTCAACCTGGACCCTTTGCTTCAATCTGGCAACTGCCTCCATCCAGGAAGCCCTCTCCCTCTCCGAAGGATGAAGCTCATAGTCTGCTCCGCCGCCAAGGCAGCATCCTCGGCCCGACGGACCTCCTGAAAAACATCTCCGAAAGTAGCTCTGCTCCATCCAGCTAGCACATGCTCCGTCGTCCTCAAGCGCATGCCCAACCGCTCAAGCGCATCATAATACCAACATGAATTCCATGCCCGAGCCACAGTCTGAAGAAAATCCGGATGAGAAGTCCAGAAGTCAAGAAAATGGAAGCCTCTGCACAAAAGGGGAGAAACTGGCTGACAGGATATCAAAAGAGGAGAATGATCTGATTCTGCCCGATTCAGATGCTCGCAAGAGACCTGAACATCATCAAACCAACTACCCGTCACGAGTAACCTATCGAGACGGGAACCCTGCCGATCAAGCCCGTCTGCCGTTCACCCAAGTATAGATGCTACCTCTGAAACCAGCATCGGATAACCGGCAGCCAACTGGAAATCAAGGAAGTCCGCAATGCCCCTCGTGTCAGGAGGACGGCCTCCAAACTTCTCATCCGGAGATGCAATGATATTGAAATCCCGCCCACCGTCCAGGACATGGCAATGTCCCTGGCTTGAACGTCCAAAAGATGCCCACATAGTCCTCCTCCCTGCCGAGTCACACCATGCACAATAGACAACCGTACCGGAATCGAAAAACAACTCAAAGAAAGCTGCACCGTGATAGCCTGATCACAGGAGTCAGTATCACTGACTCCTAGACCCGATTTACAGAAAACCCAAATATTACCCTTATCATTGCAAAAGCTATCATCAAAACCTAACCTCAGTTGATAAGAATGAAGCTTAGAGGATATCACCTTGGGTTCAATAATGGCAAGAACCTGAATCGAGTTGGTCCAACACAAGGACCTGAGACGGGATAATGAAGCTCTGTTCGCCGTCCCCCGAACATTCCAGATAAGGAATTTAATCATGGACCCTCTTGGGGTCCCGCCTAACTCGGGAAGCATGTGAACGAAGAAGACGATCCGATTGAGGAGCCATCGATCTCCTCCGCCTACCAGCCGCCTTCTTGTAAGGAACCATCTGCCAGTCATCTTCCCGTCCCTCGGAGATAGAGGTGGAAGGTCTACCCTCGGGCCGGGAGACCATATCACACCGGAAGCTGAGTCATAACCCCAGACGGATAAAGGACCGTGACCGGCCTCCTCCTAAACCACCAGGCTACGATCCTCGGTTTTAGAGTCAGCTGCTATAACTCCCTGTCCCAGCTGGCTATGGATGATAATAGGAAGAACCGATAAATCAATAGGCCCAATGCCCGCTCAGGGCCCACCTGTCCATCCAGGCTAGAGCCTGGAGCACTGCGTCCCTCCATCATGGGCCGCCCGTCATCCCAGCTGTCCCGAGGAAGACTCCCCCACGTGCCAGGAAGGCGGAACGGAATTCGCGCGAGTAGCAATACTCCCGCGCAATCCGTGCTGCGTGATTCCCGTGCTATCATCACGCCCCCCGACGCGCCTCCAAATCTGCCGTGTCCCCTTCCCTTTCTTGCGCCTTGATCGTCTCCTCCGACGACCCCTGCTATTCCCTCGGCCACCCACCTGACCGTCCTCCTCACTCAGCGCCTGGAGCAAGGCCGTCGGGGATGGGCGGTCTATCAGCAACTCCCACGGGCGGAGGCTCCACCTGGGGTCGTCCACAAGCACTCTCAACGTGACCATGGTGGCCGCAAGAAACACAGTACAGAGGCCTCCGCTCATAAACAACAGGCTGCGAGCGAACTCCATCAGGCAGCTGGAAGAACACCTCATGTTGAAGTGGTTTGCTTACGTCCACTTCAACCAGAACTCTGGCCACCCCCGGCCTAGAAAATGCCGTAGCCCGATCAGTACTGAGCGGAGTACCGAGACCAGATGCGATTGAAAGAACCGCATTGGTATCAAACATGCAGTGTGGTAGCCCGGGAAGGCCACCCAGATTGGAACCCGAGGGTCCTCTCTCAGCGGCGAAAAGTCCACCGACGACCGGAATAGCATCATCGGAACCCGACCAACGAACCAACAGTCCTTAGACCGCAGTCTAAGAAAGTCACTCTCGACATGAGGCCGAATAAGGAGTGTCGATCATCAATAGCCTTCACGTCGATCAACCCCCTGAAAACCCGCGAGTCGAAAGCCTTACTGATAACCTCGACCGGGAGTCTCCGCCGCACAAACTTGCCAATAAGATCTAATCCACACGGCGCCGTGAGGGCCTCCATGTCTGACTGAGTAAACACAACCACCTTCCATCAGAGTCAATGGCAGGACGGAAGTCCACCCTCGGCACTCCACCTGTCGACGCCGACGCGGATCCGCCCGCGACCGCAGCGAAGGTCCGCGCCATGCCGCCCGTCCTTCCACTTGCCACCTTCGATGTGGCCCTCTCCGCAACCGGAGGTTCCACCCGCAAATTACCCGAAGGGCCGGAGCCCCCCGACTCAACCACCAACCGATCCGCGCCGAGCGGAACGCTCCTTTGGACGTCGGACAACTCCGTGCGCCTACCCACGTGGCCGGGATCTCCCGACGGAAAACACGGGACGGAGCCCCCCGCCGTCGAGCCCGACACAGTGGAGATCGTCGACAAACTCCCAAGGATCCCGCCGGAACCCATGCTTCGGCCATGGTGTCCGACGTCCCCCGAGTTGAAAGCGCAGAGACGTGGGTGGCCGGGCCTCCCACCGGAGCCAACCCAGCGTCCAAAGCCGTCCGGCCCCCTCCAGGGGCGGCGCCACCCTCAGAAATACGTGGGTGGCCGAGCATCCCTGTCAACATCGGGAGGGAAGAGCCCTCCGCCGACCCATCTCCTGCAGAGCAGGCGTACGCCGTCTGGCTCCCTCCAGGGTGGCACCATCCGCCGGTGGGTGGCCGGACCCCTCCACCGCCGAGAACATCTCTCCAGAAGCAATCGCCTGGTGTTCGCCTGTCCGCAAAAACCGGGTGCCCTAGCTGCCGATTATATGAGTTCCTATATATATATATATATATATATAATATATATTATATATATATATATGAACACACTCTCACATACACGATATAATATTACACTCCACAACACTAACACAATATGAAATTAGAAGTGCCTAAACCACTTAGAGGCAAAACCTAATTTTTCTAGAAGTGTCCAAATTTGGGGAAAACTCAATGACACAATCACAAACCCAAACTTCTCCTAGGACACTCCAAACGGACTCAAACTTGACACGAATAGGGACACAACCTTGGGGATAAATCCTACGGGATTCAAACTAATTATCATGATGAAAAGAATGAATTAGAGAATAGGTTGTAACTATCGGGAGATGGATTCCCGATTCAAAAGTCCTCCGACACGGCTCCGACACAATGAATTGTTTAGGACACACCCTTGCACTTCTTGCTCCCAAAAGCTTGGAGAAGCACTACTTGGGATAGAGGAAGAGTTTGATGGAAGAAAAATGGGAAGAAAAGATTTATTAGTGATGAAATATAAAGATTTTACTTCTTTCTCTTTGAAAGAAACTTGGAGAAGAAAGATGTAGAAATTTAAAGTGGAAAGAATGAAGAGGGAAGGGGGTGTGGCCGGCCCTATTAAAGGGGTTTGGAGCTCCTTGCAATTTACAAATTTGTCCCTCCCTTTACTTCTTAGCTAAGTTAACTTCCTAATTGGGTTTTGGGGGTTAGTTAGACTAAATAAAAATCATACTTAAGCCTAAACACTCATGTGGGATTAGTCCAAACTCCTAAACCTAAATGTTAAGTTTGGTGGGCCATGGCTAATTAATGTGTTAAACACAACTCAAGTCGAAATTCCCCGGAGTCCTGAATTAAGTCGGAATGCGATGAAATTCGAACCCGACTCTTATAATCATTAAATATTAATATTCATGAAATAAAATTCCCGAAAATATTCTAAAATGAAAAATTACCATTTTATACCTATCTTGGAAAAGTGAGGGTGACAATGGGCCAGAGCCCGAAGCCAGGATAGAGTTGTGCCTTAGGATAGACATAGAATTTCAGAGTTATAGTTAGATCTTTCTGTTTCACTTAACAAAATGCCTAAAATTGGCTTTTGAAAGAAAACGAGAAAAAGTACAAAAGTAAAATTGTTCTGGGAAATATTACTATGGAAGTCTGATCTGAGAGCGATCACTTTGTTCCTTGGACCATACGATGATGATGAAGAAAACTGCTTGAAGAAGACGAACAATCGGAAGAACTAAGTCACCAGAAAGGTATCGAGCAACGGCACTGATGGCACAGTCGAATGCTTTCCTGCTTTGCTTCACCCTGTTCTTGAGAAAAAGTTGAAGAAATGCTTCTAGGAATATCACTCTGAAAGTATGAGTTTTCTCAGAATCTCCTCTCCTGTATCTCCCTTTTTTTCTTATGTTTAAAAACAAATCTATTTATAGACTAGATCCTCTGTGCGTAAAAAGCAACAAAGTTTGGTAACTGTCACCCACGATGAAAATCAACCTTTACGCGTGATGACACGTGTCCCACATAGAGTTTTGATCTCTACGCATGGTGACACGTGTCCCACTACTTTAACAAAATGAGGAGAGCACGTACACACGTTCCTCAATAAGTGTGGCATGAAAGCCACGTAAGCAGACCATGTTCTCCTGTAGCCAGAAAAGATCGGGCGTAAAAATGACCCAAAATAGACTTCCTACGTAAAGTAGCAGACTGGGCGTAAAATAGCCCAAAAATAGACTTCCCGCGTAAAGTGGCTGAAAAACAGCCTTGAGCGTAAAATTAGCTCAAATAAACTTTACGCGCACAACAGCCTTGAGCGTAAAAGCTCGAATAACTTTCGTACGTAAAAGAAGCAATCTCTTGAGCGTAAAATAACCCATCTGCACACTGAACGATAAGTGTTGGGTTTGGTGTAAATCAAATCTTCTCGGCTTCTGTGCTGTCCGCTGTCAGAAAACCATTATGTCAGAAACAGTATCACGTATATTAAATGCATGATTTGACAGCCTGTCCTTCGCGTAAAAGCTCAGTGAATAGCTCTCGCGTAAAGTAGCTCGCGTAGAGTTGTACTCTGTTTGATCTTCGCGTAAAGTCTGAGTTTGACTCTGTTTGAATTGCATAAAGTTCTCAACTTCTTTGACTTGGTCTATGAAGCACTTTTTACGCTCCTACAAGACCCCCTTCAAAGTTTTCAAATTATTTTCAAAATTTGAAATACTTTGAACAGAAGCGTAAAATTCGGGATTTCAACAGTCCGCGTAGAATTCTGGATATACAACGGTCATCTGCATAAAGTTCGGGATACTCAACAGTCCGCGTAAAAGTCGGGATATCCAACGGTCAGCGTAAACTTCGGGAATTTGAACCAATTTTCAAAATTCTCTATAAATAGAGCCTTATGAATAGAGAGAAAACTTTACTTGTCTTTTGTAATCCCGATCTCTCTTTATTCTCTTCCCCTTCATACTCTCACTTCAACTCGATGGCCCCCAAGAGCAAGACCGCCGCCGGCAGCAAGGGCAAAAAGCCCGCGGCTGATTCATCGTCGGCCGACCGCGCAAAAACTACCGTCCCATCATCGGCGATGCCCCGACAGACAAATCCCACTGTAGCTCCGGCTATGAAAGGTAGAGTACTACCTAACTTCGGCCGTGAGTTCGACGGAGAGGAAGACTCGAACTTTTCATTTCACGCACACGTTATACGTGTCAGCGTAGAAATCAAAATAACAAAATACGCCCACGTTATACGTGTCAGCGTAAAAAACCGAGATAACAAAATATGCCCACGTTATACGTGTCAGCGTAAAATTCACAATATGCTCACATCAATATGTGCCAGCGTAAAATTCACAATACGCTCACGTCAATACGTGCCAGCGTAAAATTCAAAATACGCTCACATCAATATGTGCCAGCGTAAAATTCAAACTACGCTCACATCAACATGTGTCAACGTAAAATCTAAAATACGCTCACGTCAACACGTGCCAGCGTAAAAATTAAAATACGCTCATGTCAACACATGCCAGCGTAAATTTCATAATACGCTCACGTCAATATGTGCCAGCGTAAAAATTTCACCAGTAAAAGACTTTGCGTAAAAACAAAGAACTTTTACACTTTAAAATTTAACTTTAATTTTTGCGCATAAGCGTAAAGTTTACATAGTCAGAGTCTTTAATCTTTATGCGTAAAACTCAAACCAAGTCATCTGCGTAAAAATTCAAATTAAATTTTTACTAACTTGATTTTTTTTGGCAGTGGACTTGCAAATTCACCCACTTGCAGAAATATTTGGCTCGCCAGCTGGTATGGTGGGTTCAAATTATTTGGAGAATTTGTCCCACGTGGAGTTTCCTCAGTCGAATCCAGAATACCTTGAAGGGAAGCACAACTGATAGCTGCTCAAGGGGACAGAATGCTGATGTCCATGATAAATAGAGAAGTATTGGTATCGCTAGATGACCAACAATATTTGAAGCCAGCTTTTTTGTTCGGGGATGCGATAGACTTCCAATCACAAACACACCCCAAGAAGGAGTCCTGGGTGTTCAAATTTGGAGAAAGGGCAATGTATCTCCCCGACATGGCCAAAGATTATCCCTTATCCGCATTCGTCCATGCCACACATCCCCGACAGATGCTATGGAACCTGACTCCCAGCAGTTATGGTAGGCCGAGAAGGATCATTTTCAAGAGGGAGAGAGCCAATGACATGGGCTACCACACCAGCACTCCTAGTGGTAGTGTTGTCCCCTTCTCCGATCTCTTGCCTGGATTTACTCCGAGCGAAGATTCAGCTCTGATCCAGCCGGTGCAGACCCCAATGTTCATTAACAAGTTCATAGGGGCTGCAATATTATATCCCCAGGCCAACCCTATGCTACCAGGGTGGTTGACTCCATATAACCATAACTGGATTCAGCTTAGTGCCTGGATCATGAAGAACTTCAAGATGGACCTGGAATCCATCGGCCTTTATGAAGCGGTAGCCTCTACGAGCCAGGGTATACCGATGAACAGTAACCTATTTTTGGCTTTGATGGAGCTGTATATGAGTTCAACAGGAACTTTTGCAACCCCACTCGGTGAGATGGGTCTTGTCCTACACGAGATACAATTCATCTCTAAGTTGCCGATGGGTGAAGCTCCCTACGAAGAGTATGTTCCCTCCAACAGGGAACTGGCAGAAATCAGAGAGAAAAATCCTCGATTAGTTGAGGTTTACCAAGAACTGATGTGCCATTACTTAATTTGCACATCTATGTATGACAGTGGATCGCACTTGGCATACACCAATAAATGGACAACTTATCTATTCTACCATGAGAATAAAATCCAAGAACGAGCAGGAAAGATTTCAAGAAAACAAGGCTCCAACCATCAACCCTTGTTCAATAATCCCTTCAGATCTGATCAATAGTTTAATGATCTCCCATAAATCTCCGGACCAGTATATGTCCAAAAAGACCGGAGACATCCCTGCGGGGACTGAAACCTTGAGCCATTTAAGGCATGGTAGCCAGAAGATCTCCAGGGAAGCCTTGCTGGCAGGCTTTCTGTCTTTGTGGCTGCGGAGATGGGTTGTGCCCGGGATCAGCACAGTAGACAGAATTCACCGAAACGTATTGTGGACGTCAGTACATTTGGTGTTCAAGGTCAGAAATAACTTGCTATCGGCAATGGTGTGTCGAATAAACGCAGGTTTACGGACCTTTGGTGAGGAACTAATCAACAATGCTCCTCACCGAAAAGATTTTCCAAGGGTGGAGATGCCCTACACTTATCTAATGGGCTGGCTACTGCTGTAATTTGTTGCCGCCAGGCCCTGGAGATAATGCGGAGGTCTTCCTCCAAAAATTCAACAAAGCCACATGGACTGCAACTACAGTGGCAGATACCCGAGCAGTACTGAATTGTTCTCACGGTTGGAACTTCTTCTGCACAAGGCCACAAGTTTCAGCCGACTGCCTCGGCGTACAGTTTGAAGATAGAGGAGAAGGAAGGACTTCATTGCCTGTGCCAGTTTTCAAATGGCTACAGTGCATCAGACCCTCCCATCTGATGTACAGGAATGAAGACGACTGTGCGTTCGAACCATATCTACTAAGTCGGTTCGCTCGCCAGTTTGGATATGACCACTTCATGGTGGTAATCCCTCCACCAGCTTCCGCCATTATAGGAAGCTAATTGATGGTACAAGAGCCTGGAGATACTTTAGCACTGCTTGTACCGGTGCTAAGTTCAGAGTATCGACTGCTACAAGCACGACCGAGCTACGTATACTTCATACGTATGCTCGCTTTTATGCATCTATCCGCTCCTTCGCCCATGGCTACAACCTGAAAGGGAGTCTAAGATGGCCCAAGGAAGGGAATGTTGAAGAGCCAGTCAGGGTATTTCTGGACATACCCGATGACACTGCTGTTCCAGATGAGTATCTGGAAGTCATCCCTACAGGAGCTGGAGAAATAGTTGCGGGACTAATCATTATCAGCAAGAACCGGAAACGGAAACAAGGTGCAGTTGTTACTCTTCCAAAGAAGACCCTCCCTGAGAAGAAGAAGAAGAAGGTTACCGTCAAAGGGCCTTCTAGAGCAAAAGCCGCTATCCCAGAGAGCGACACTCCAGTTGAGGAGCCGTAACATATTGCATCTTCTTCAGCTCATCCTGGAGAAGGATCCTCGGCATTCCAACCAGCAGCGTCAACAGAAGCTGTGACGGTCCTATCACCTGGACGCCTCAGCTCATCACTTCATCTAACTTTGCCTCAAAAGGCACAAGCTACTGAAGGCGCTGCCACTCCACTACATGTTGATCGAGAGTTCATCCCATCAGATGAACCAGCTATTACTTTCGATTATGATGACTGGGATGGGGACTATGACTTGTACCTGGCACGTTCTGTACCAACTCCAGGTAAATATAAATTACACAAAATCTATACAAAATTATGATTTTTGTATATTAACTTATTTTGTTTAATTTTTGTAGGTGTTGTCATTGCATCAAAGCTTGTGATTCCTCCTCCTCCCAAAGAAAATTTATGAGGAAAATACGGAGTCTGAGGAAGAAGATTCTTCTTCAGAAGAAGAAGATACAGAGATACAACAAGAGCCTGAAGTGCAGGCTCAGCTAGAATTGTCTCATCCTGCTAAGGGCGGAGCTAAAGAACAAACTACAGTAGAACCCACAGTAGATGATGAAGCGGCTGCTGAGGAAGAAATAGATTTCAACGAAGAACCAGTTGTAGAAGGACCCATTACAACTGAAATACTTGAAGAGCCTGCAGAGCCAGTAGCTTAAGGTGGTGAGGATATAGTCGACCCATCAACTGAAGCTGGAGCCGTTGTAATAACATCCTCAGTTATTGCTACTGATCCAGTACAAGTTCCTGAGGAGACCATATCTGAACCGGAGTCAGCTACAATTACTATCATTCCATCCGCAACTATCACCGCCACTGAAACTCATGTAGTTTCGACTCCAGAAACGGTTGGAGTAAAAAGTGCTAAAGATATTATCCCTGAAGCTCCTGGGGATCAGTTGGCTATGGTAGCAACGACAACATCAACTTTATCTCAGTCTGCTACCAAAGCAACAACATCTGCTCCTAGTCTTAAGAAAAGAGACTTGATAGAGATTGCCGCCACACCGAGCTCAAACGCAGAAATGAATCTCTTAGTTGAGATTCATACTGAGACTTTCTACAAGACTCTGGCGGCTCTAATCAAGATGGTTCTGAAGAAGGGCCTCAACTATGAAAGTCTGAAGGCTGCGATTACTCTTACTATCAGGAACGTCGCCATGTTCAATGATGCAGCGAGAGCAGCGGCGCTGGAGAAGGTCGTAGAGGAACTTGAACAGCCCATTAGAGAATATCTAAGGCTGTCAAGTGAAACTATTGAAAGTCTCATCCAAGACGAGTATGACGCTTTATCAGCTGAATACACCGCCCGGGAGACGACTTTCAATGAAGCTCTCCATGAATACAGCATCAAAGTCACCAAAAAAAGAGCTTTTTTGGCTGAAGCTAAACCTCAGCTAGAGATTCAGAGAGAAGCCTATGAAACTTCAAATATAAGAATTTATCAACAGAATGATAGAATTCATGAAGTGGAGGCTGAGCTGGCTCGCTTAAAGGCGGAGAGGGAGCAGTTGATCATAGCTCGAGACTAGCATCTTACACAGAGCTCAATTTTGGAGAAACAAGTCTTCAGAGCTGAGGCTACCATCAAAACCCTTGACGAAGCCAAGGATAAGATGATAGTCACTTTTGCTAGACTTTCTCATATCTGCACTCCCGAAGCTCGACGCTCCGTAGCTACTAAGACTGTATTGAGCTCTCGTGAAAAGCGTCTAGCGGAGCTACAAAAATTGCTTGAGGATGTCTCTACTCCGCCTTAGGCAAATAAAGAATTTTTGTAATTTTCTATCTTTTTTCATTCTGTAATGTTTACAAGAAATGAATAAAATATTTGTTTTGTGATCCTATCATTTATTTTGAAATTAAACAATAGGTATGAGACAGAAAACACTTATCAGAGGTAATATGGACATGACAAGTCTTCTAAACTCAAAAAATTATATCTATCCAGAGGTAATATGGACATGATAGATAATGAATTTTGTTTTCTGTTTAGAGTATACGATACTATCAGAGGTAATATGATCGTGACAGATCGTAACAACTCAAAGAAAAAATAGATTAATATCTATTCAGAGGCCATAGGGAGATGATAGATAAGAGAAGAAGTGGACTTAATATTTATTCAGAGGTAATGAGAAAATGATAAATAATAAATCTCTTCTTTTTTAATCAGCTGGTAAGACAGAAGATCAAAATTTTCTTTTAGGAAGACAAATAATCAGCTTAACCAAACATTGGTAGCTGGAGAATAAAGAAGAAATTCAGACATAATATTTTTTCAAGAATTTTCCATTAATTGGCATCATGAGCAAATCTCCATTAGGCTTAGACAACCTATAAGCACCATTAGAGAATACCGTATCGACGACATAAGGACCTTCTCATTTTGCTTGGAATTTCCCTTTGCTCTTATGAGTCATCACCATCGGTCTTCGGACAGCTAGAACTAGCTCACCGACTTTGAATACCCTCTCTTTAACTTTATGATTGAAAGCTCGAGATATGCGAGCTTGATATAACTCAATGTGTTGTTGCGCTTGAAGACGCTTTTCGTCTAGACCTTCAAGTTCTTGAAGTCTCAACCGATCATTATTCTGTAGTTAGCTCATTTGCAATGGCTATTCTAAGAGATGGAATCTGGATTTCAAGTGGAAGAACAGCCTCACATCCATAAACCAGTGAGAATGGTGTAAAACCAGTAGGAGTTCGGACTGTCGTTCGGTAAGCCCATAAACATTCTCCAAGTTTCTCATTCCAATCACGTTTATTAGAAGAGACAAACTTTTTGAGAAGTTTAATGATTGTCTTGTTAAAAGCTTCGGCCAAACCATTAGCAGCTGGATTATAAGCCGTAGAAGCCAGATTTTGGATCCGGTTCTTATTACAGAATCGATAAAATGTCTGACTGGAAAATTGTGGTCCATTATCATGAATTATCCTTCGGGGAATCCCAAAACGATAAATGACATGGTGTTTGATGAAGCTAACCACATTAGATGTTTTCACTTCAACAAGGAGAATCGCTTCCACCCATTTAGAAAAGTAATCAGTTATAGCCAGTATAAACCGATGTTCCTTGACAGAAGGAGGATTAATCGGACCAATAATATCCATGCCCCAAGCTTCAAAGGGCCAAGAAGCTGCTGTAGGATGTAAGAATTTCGATGGTTGATGAATAAAAATCGACATGAATCTGACATGCTTTACACCGTCTGGCATAATCTACAGCATCTGCTATCATGGAAGGCCAATAATACCCCATTCTTCGAATACGGTCCTGTAATTTTGGACCCGGTTGATGGGCACCACAGACACCATCATGAGCTTCACGGAGTGTTTGTTTAGCTTCACTCTCAGAGAGACAACGTAGCAAAGTCCGTCATAAGAACGACGATATAACATAAGTAAGGAAGAATCATAGTAGAATCGAAATGATCGTCTCTTGATTGATGCAGCTTCTTTTGGATCTTCAGGTAAAATCCTATGAACCGCATAATCAATGAATGGACTTCTCCAATCCCTTTGTTGAGAACTTGATTCTGTATATAACTATGCTCGATATGCAAATTATTCTTGACAAAGAATAAGTATCGATCCAACAAAGTAATGGTATTTTGTCTTCTAATAGGAACATCTAAGTCTGCAGCTAAACTAGCAAGAGCATCAGCTCCCAAATTTTGAGAACGTGGTACGAATTCGATGAAGAACCCTTTGAATGAAAGGACCAATTCGATTACCACTTGATGATAAGGGACGAGGTCAGGATTTCTGACTTCATATGTCCCTCTGACCTGATTAACAATTAGTTGAGAATCTCCATAAGCTTCCAGAAACTTATTGTCTAATTGTTTTGCTACTTGAAGGCCGATTAGCAAAGCATTATATTCCGCCACATTGTTGGAACATGGTTCATTGAGAGAACAAGCACGGTATATGACCATTTTATCAGGAGAGACCAAGACAATGCCTACTCCGGAGACAATATTGCCTTTAGGTCCAACCCGCGATGCTCCATCAAAATATAGTTGCCAAATGTCATCCTTCAAAGTCATGTTGCAATCCACGACTTCATTTGGAATATCCTCATAAAGCTAAGATGTTTCAGGTATAGGGTGAGCTTCTAAGAAATCAGCTAATGCTTGACCCTTCACTGATTTTTGAGGTACATAGACCATGTCATAAAGTAAGCAACATCGCCCAGGTGGCTAATCTGGAGTTAAGAATGCTCGGCTTTCTCATTAATACCCGAATAGGACTTATTCTGGATATGACATGAATAGTCTGTCCTGACACATAATGTTGTGTCTTTTGAACGACAAAAACTAAGGCCAGACATTCTTTTTCCACAGGAGTGTACCTGTGTTAAGCTCCAACCATCATTCGGCTAAGATAATAAATTGCCTGTTCATGACCTTTGTCACTTTTCTGTGCAAGAAGAGCACCAAGTGAATGATCCAAAGCTCGAACATAAAGCAAAAATGGTCTTCCCACCACTGGAGGTACCAAAACTGGTGGATTTGTAAGGTATTGCTTGATGTCATTGAAAGCTTTCTGACATGCTTCATCCCAGACAAATGATATACCTTTCTTTAATAGACAGGAGAAAGGTTGGCATCTCCCATAAAGATTAGATATAAATCTTCTGATATAAGCAATGCGACCTTGGAAATCACGTAGTTCTTTTAGATTGCGTGGAGGATGCATTTCCAGAATTGTTTTGATTTTGTCAGGATCAACATGGATACCTTGGGAAGTGATGACAAATCCCAAAAACTTGCCACTGGAAACCCCTAAGAAAGTCTTAGTAGGATTCATCTTCAATTGATGTTTACGCATCAACTCAAATACCATCTTTAAGTCTTGAATATGATCATCTTTTGATCGACTTTTGACAGCAATATCATCTACATAACATTCAACTGTTTTTCGTAGATGTTCTTGAAATATGTTGCTCATAACCCGTTGATACGTAGCACCGACATTTTTCAGTCCAAACGGCATAACCGTATAGCAGTAGACTCCCAGGGGCGTACGGAAAGCGGTATGCTTTTTATCTCCTGGATGCATCTTAATTTGATTATATCCTGAAAATTCGTCCATGAAAGACATGCGTTCAAAACCACATGTATTATCTATCATGACATCGGTAATCGGAAGTGGAAATTCGTCTTTTGGACAAGCTGTATTTAGATCTCGAAAATCTATGCAAACTCGAACTTTTCCATTCTTCTTCATAACAGGAACAATGTTGGCAACCCAATCTGGGTGTTATTCTTCACGAACCAAGCCACACGTGATCAGCTTTTTGACTTCTGCTTTAATTGCATCCATCATATCTGGTCGAAAACGCCGTTGTTGTTGTTTTACAAGCTTAGCATTAGGAAGAATATTGAGTTTATGAGTAGCTACTTTAGGATCTAGGTCCGACATATCCTCATAACTCCATGCAAAGATATCAATATATTCTTTAATCAGCTGTATCAACTCTTCCTTTTCATCTTCAGAAAGATTTTTACTGATGAATATCGGCTTTGATGTAGTTCCGTCTCCGACGTCAATCTGGACGATTTCATCTTCTGTAGGTGGTTGTCGCTGTTCAAAATGAAGCTCCCACTGAGTGTCCATTTGTTGTGCCTAAGGGTCATTTTCAAATGGCTCAGATTCACCATCAGTTTGAACCATGTTAACTGAGAATACACACTCAGATTCATCATAATAGTCTCCTCCGGAATATGAGGATTGTAAAAAACTGGAAGAACATTCTTCTTCCATATCTTCCTTGCACATGTGGAGTGTATCCGATTCGATGAATTAGATTTCTTCAGAATTTGAGAATTGTGAAGAAGAAAATTTTTTTTGTATATCCTCATTAAACATGTGAGACAAATCGTATCCCAATCCATGCCGAGTTTTCTGGTAAAATAAATCACCACATAATGGTAACCGTCTACCTTTGCCTTGATTGAGACCTTGCATAGTCTTCAAATCATATCCCATATTCTGGATAATCTTGAGAGATTGCTGACTATATTTGTCAATTCGGATTTTTCCTTTATCTTTATCTCTAAGATCTTCTGTCTGAATAACAGGGATATTTCTAGCCAGACCAAACATAATTTGGCGCTTGTTTTTCTTATCAGACGGAATCACGAAATAAGATTCTTCGTGACGTCTATAAGTTACACAAGCTTGTGATGAAGCGGCTACAGGAAGAATAGGGAGAAGATGTTAGGAACCTTTGAGCATAAGTCCAACATCGACATGAGGAGGAAAAATTTTTTTCTTATGGTCAATGTATAAGGTTTCTTCTGTATTTATGTCATTTTTATATTGATGACTTTGATCATCAGAAGATAAAGTCATTCTTTCAATAAATTTGACAGCCATATACTCCAAAAGGAAATCTTTATTGATATTTGAAAGTACAGAATGATCAATATTTAAATCATTTACAAATTGACTACTACGCTCTGGATTGATCATCAACGGACCGTCATCCGTCTTCTGCGTAGGCTTGCCATGGTTGATAATCAGTGGTGGTTCTGGATTATTCGTACAAGAAGTACGTCCCTTGACTTTGATCATGAGGGGTTGAACTCGGCTCTTGACTGGAATTTTTACAGATTCCTCAGACGAAGCTCGAGTTCTTCCGTTAACCTTGATCACCAGAGGTTGGTCATTGACAGGTTGGGGTTGGATTCGACCTTTGACTTTAATCTTCAAATGTTGCTCTTCTGGAGGATCTTCATTGACAGATTGATCTTCTGTAGGCGACCGGTCTTCAGCCATATAAGATATTTCTTTCACCTGCTCCTGTTTGTAGAGTATTGAGTCAGAGAAATAGGCTTCAACACCCTTGAAAGGATTGATATCTGCGAACTCGGTCTTTACAACCCCTTGAGAATCTACGTACTTGAAGCATTGGTGGAGAGTTGAAGACACAATGTTATGCTCATGTATCCATGGTCTTCCAAGGAGGATGTTGTAAGATACATCTGAGTTGATAACATAAAGGTTGCCATAGTTCGAAGATCACCAATTTCAATTTTCAGACGAATCTTCCCCAGTGGTTTACTCTTTCCAGAGTTGAAACCAACTATTGTGGTACTAGTGTAAGTCAAATCACTAGTAGGAATCCTCAAAGGTCGTAGCATACTCTGAAGAATTATGCTAATAGAAGATCCATGATCAATGTAAATCCTGTCAATTTCAGTAGATTCAATATACCCTGTGTAACACAAAGGCCTGTCGTGCTTATTATGCTTCAACAGCATATCTTTTTGTGTGAAGGTAATGTTAGGAATTGCTTCCATCATACTATGACATTGTGGACATGACACTGGTATATTGTCAGGACTCTTGAGTTGAGCTAAGCATGAATCAGCTGGCAGCAAAGCTTCACTCAAAGTTTTGCGGCTTTTTTTAGAAAGGCGAAGCAACTCAAAGATAGAGAGTCTAGCCGGAGTATTAGCTAACTGGGCTAGAATATCAAATTTGTGGGCTTCATCACCACCCCTTGATTTGAAGCAGACTTCAATGGGACATCAAAGCGTACTGCTTTCTGTTTTCCTTTTTCAACCACAGATGGTTTAGAAGGTCTTGCTTCAGCAGGAATAAGAGACGGTTGAACTGGTAGTGTTTCAGCACGTCCTCCGCTTCTTTAAAAGTTCCCTCATAATCTTTGTGGTACTCTTTCCCAGATCTCGTACCAACAAAGATTTCTTCTTCATACTCAGGAGAATGAAGTACCTTATTACAGGTTTTGTTCTTCTTTCCCTTAGTCTTCTTCTTGCAAGGATTTTTATGAGGGACTTCAAATCCCAATCCAACAGTAGATTTTCGACTTTGAAGTTGTAAAGGAAGTCGCATTCCTTTATCATAGTTTAAACCTTCCGCCTTTTGAAAGTCATAGCCCATTTTTTTCATGATATGGACTGATTGTTGACTATACATGTGAGTGGGTAGCGGACTTCCAATAGATGGTTCAGCAGAAGAGGGAGGAATAGAGATCTGTGTAGCCACAGGAGTGTAGGAGCGTAAAAAGTGCTTCAAAGAAAGAGTCATCTCATTCATAAGTGATCTACTTTACGCCTAGCAGAACGGGTAATTTCCTTACGCCCAAGATTAGGCTAATCAATTTACGCCTAAGAAGGCTGATCATTTTACGCTCGGGTATACACCCATGATTTTACGCCAAGGACAGAGCAGCCACTTTTACGCTGGACAAAGCTGTCAAGTCTTGCATTTAATGCAAACTCTGACATGAAGATATTAATGATGGCATATATCACAAAGGGATTTGTCTTTACACAGAGACCAATGTTGTCGTTTAGTGTGTGGATTGAGCTACTTTACGCTCACACTACGGCTTCTTTTACGCACGAAGATTATATGAGCCTTTACGCTCAACAGTCGACGTGTGCGTAAAGTCTATTTGAGCTGCTTTTACGCTCAAGGTTATTTAATAGCCACTTTACGCGGGAAGTCTATGTCAAGGCTATTTTACGCCAAATCTACTGCTTTACGCTCAGAGTACATTGGGCTATTTTTACGCCCTATTCTCCTCCACCAGTTTGGAACGTGGTTTGCTTACGTGGCTTTCATGCCACTCTTTTCGAAGAACGTGTGTACATGCATCCTATCCTTACTGAAGTGATGGGACACACGTCAACATATGCAGAGGATGGCCTCGATCATGGGTGGCAGTTGTTAGCGTAAAGATGAAACTTTTGCTGAGTTTTTACGCACAAGAGCCCAAGTCTATAAATAGACTTATTTTTCTCATAAAAAAGAGAAAAAAAAGACAGAGAGACAGGAGAGAATACAGAGATCAGAACTTTGAGATTTTTGATTCTCCAGAGCATTCTTCTTCAACTTTTCTTTCAGAACAGAGTGAAGCAAAGCAGGAAAGCATTCGGCCTCGCCATCAGTGCCCAAGTGTGTCGATACCTTTCTAGTGACTTAGTTCTTCCAAGTTGTTCTACTTCAAGCAGTGATCTTCATCATCATCGTATGGTCCAAGGAACAAAGTGATCATTTACAGATCAGACTTCCATAGTAATACTTTTCCAGAATCAAATTTGTACTCCTTGTACTTTTTCTCGTTTTATTTTCAAAATCCAACTTTTGTTTGGCAATTTTGTTAAGTGAAACAAAATGGCGACTCTGCTGGGGAAAATCTTCTCCTCTAACGAGGAGGCGATTGCTCAATATGATGATGTTTCGGTCGGTTCGACCAAGAAGACTCTGGTTGTACACTTCGACCAGACTGCCTATGAAGAAATGCTCCGAATTGGGGTGGTTCTCGCCACTCCAATGTTCAAAAGTCTCGCAAAGCACGAAAAGTTTGGATTCCCAAATCCAAAGTGGTTTCTGATCTCTCTGTTGCTTCTGATGACAAAGGAATTCTTTCCACTCCTGTCGTAGGGGCTCCCGTTCGTAACGAGGCAGTCCTTACTTCAGAGTTACACTCAAAGTGTGACGATTTATCTCCCGTTTGTAACGGTGAAGATAATCAGGTTTCACGCCCACTGCGTAAGAATCAAATTTTACGCTCAGTAGGTAAGAACCAAATTTTACGCTCAGTACATAAGAATGAATCTCCCATTCGTAATGGGGCAGACTCTAAAGTTTATGCTTCTGAGTGTAAGAATCAGTCTCCCGTCGGTGACGTGGTAGGCCCAAATAAAATACGCTCCTCACGTAAAGCAAAATCTCCCGTCTGTGACGTGGTAGATAATCAATTTTTACGCTCCACATGTAAAGGTAAGTCTCCTGTCTTTGACAGTGTAGATAAAATTCATAACAATGTTTGCACATCAAATGTGAATGTACCTAAACGTGTGCAGCGTAAAATGTCGTAGGTAAAACTTCTGTCCTATACCAACAACCTTCTTATACTGCTTTACGCAAAGTACCAAACTTACAAATTACACGCCATAAAAATGGAGTCCTTCGTGCTAAATCTTAAGATTTACGCACACAACTCCAAACGCGTAAAACGTACAGTTTGGTTCTGCGAATGCAGCCAGTAATCTTCTTTATACACAAGGGACTAAACGTTTTTCCACCCCAAATGTGATAAAGAAGAATACTCCATCTGTTCCTTCTGATTTACGTGAATTGCTAATGCAAAAACGTAAGAACAGACAATCTCCGGTAATATTCCCCCAAGAAAAACATTATTGTGAATATCACCAGGTTGTGATCAACTGTTGTTGTTCGGCTTCAAAACGGTCAGTTTTTGATCGTTTAAGTTTTAACTTGCCTCAACATCAAGCTGAAGACCAAGAACATGAGCCGTCATATGTGTCAGTCAACATGGCATCTCATACTAACAGAGGACGACATCCAAGACGGAATATGTCCCAAACCCCAGGTCAACAACAGTTCAACAGGCTTCTTGATTCCTTTAAAGGAGTATATCAGAATACTCGATCAAGAAGACAAAGACAATTGCAGACTTCTGATTCAGAAGCTGGGGGTACTCAATTTTTTGAGTCTGATACCGATAGTGTGGATTCATACTTCTATACTAATCCCTCTATATCTTTAAGAGAGGTTGAATCTTACGCTGTTGGAGATGAACCAGAGACGTCATCTGCTAATATGGAACAACGCCTCACTGCCGTGGAGCAATCATTGAAAGACATGCTTAACATGGTGCAAAGCATGCATCAGATAATTTTGAATCAGCAAACTGCTCAACTACAGTAATAACTCCGGTACCAGTAGCAGCACAAACTCAAGATAGTTAAGGGGCTGATATACCTTTGAATATTCAAGAGCCTGCTGTTAATCAAAATTCTGCATCTCCAGATCCCATCATTCCAGAAGATGTACCACCTCCAATGGGGGTTACGGTACATCCAACGACTATTCAATCAAATGTGCTTCCTCAAACCAGTGAAGCCATTCAAGCAGTGCGTGAACTCAAAGCACAGTTTGAAGTTTTAAGGCACAAAGATCAGCTCCAGAGGTTAGGGATTAAGCAACCTTATCCTCCTCATTGGAATGATGTACCCTTTCCACCGAAGTTCAAGCCGCAATCCATGGTTTTATTCGATGGAAAAGCATCTTCCAGTCAATATATCAATTACTTTGATATTTTGACTGTACACTTGCAGAAAAATGATGCTCTTCTCACTCGAGTGTTCATCAGGTGCCTGACGGGTTCAGCTTACGACTGGTATCGTAGCTTATCCGATAACTCTATTTCGTCTTTTGACGAATTCAAGGCAATATTTCTCTCCCGCTTCGATGAAGGAGGTATGGACATGAACATGTCCTCCTTGATAGAAATTAAACAAAAGGAGAAAGAAGATACTCGGACGTTCATTGAACGTTTTCGACAGGCTACTCTAAAGATGCCTCCTGGTATGCCAAATTCAGCGTTGATTGATACATGCAAGATGAATCTGCGACCATCCATTGTTGTCTTCACAGGTTCCCAATTCACAGATTGGGCGTTGTTTATCATAGCAGCAATTTCTGCCGAGACCAATGGTAGGTTGGCTCGTGAACACGGGATGATTTTCGCTTCAGAAGATAAAGAAAAGAAAAGTAATCCTGGTAATAATCCTGGCAATCGTAATGTGAAAGGAAAAGATACTCTTATGGTCAATCTTTCCAAGAACAAAACGACGCCAAATAATCAGGAGTCTTCCAGGCCAAAAGAAGAATACTCTTTTGACGAAAGTGATATCCCAGGGATATTTCAATGTCTGGTAAAAAGTGGTAAACTTCAGATTCCAGAGCCAAAAAGGCCTAATAAGGTGAATCTGACTGACAATCCCAAATATTGTATCTATCATAGATACATTAATCATCCTACCAGTGCTTGCTATGTCTTGAAAAAGAAGATCCACGAGATGATAAATGGTGGCGCTATCGCTTTAACCAATGATGATACGGTTACGACCAATATGGTTTCTCTTCAGTTCGGGAATTTTCCTCCACAACAAGTCCCAGATGGAATTATCCCAATTTCGAAGGCGACGATGAAGATCGTGAATATCCTGCCTGCCAGGAAAGAAAATACAGGATTGCTGCCGCTCACATTGAAGAATGGTAAAATTATGTGAGTACATCCTGACTTAGTACCTGAATTAAAAATGAAGGTAAAACTTTAAAATCCAAGAAAGGTAAAAAGTCAAAACCTGCAACATGATTTCTCATGTTATTCCAAATCCTGATGACTTGGATCATCTATGGGATGGCCTTCCTCTAGAAGATAGACTGAAAGGACTAAACATCTGTCCTCCAAGTCTAGCTCCTCCTACCAAGCTCAAGCTTACTCATCAGCAGTGGCTAGCCATGAATAGTGTTCCTTTATCGGGCACAACAAGTTTTTGCTGCTTATGAAAAAGCTCCAACAGGGATTTCTCCTCGTATCCCGAATCCTTCTCCTCCCTTAACTACAGAGACGTCTATGCTTTATTCTCCTGTAGTTGCAGAGGTTTCTTCCTCTTCCTGTGCTGAAACACCTGTCCAAAGCTCACTGCCTATCCACTTGTATAGTCAGCAATCTGTCCTTCTCATGAGGAATGGGTTATGACTTTCAAAAGGCAGAAGGTTTGAATTATGATAAAGGAATACGTCTTCCTTTACAAATTCAAAATCAGAATTCCACTGCTGGATTGGGTTCTGAAGTTCCTCGTAACAACCCTCACAAGAAGAAGGCTAAGAGAAGAAAGACTAAATCCTGTAATATGGTACTTTCTTCTCCTAAGTCTGAAGAAGAAACTTTTGCTGGTACAAGATCTGGAAAAGAGTACCACAAAGACTATGAGGGATCCTCCAAAGAAGCAGAAGATGTAGTAGAAACTCTACCAGTTCAACCTTCTCCTGTTTCTGCTAAACCGTCTGTAGTTGAAAAGGGGAAACAGAAGGCAGTACGCTTTGATACCCCATTGAAGTCTGCTTCCAATCAGGGGGTGGTGATGAAGCCTTACAAGTTTGACATTCTAGCTCAGTTAGCCAATACTCTGGCTAGACTATCTATATTTGAACTGCTTCGCCTTTCCAGAGAAAGCAGAGAGACTTTGAGCGAAGCTTTACTTCAAACAGATTCATGTTTGGCTCAACTCAAGACTCCTGATAATATACCAGTGTCATGTCCGCAATGTCATAGTGTGATGGAAGCAATTCCCAACATCACCTTTACACAAGAGGATATGCTATTGAAACACAACAAGCATGATAGGCCTCTGTGTTACACTGGATATATCGGATCCACTGAAATTGACAGGATTTATATTGATCCTGGGTCTTCAATTAGTATAATTCTTCAGAGTATGCTAAGACCCCTGAGGATTCCTACTAGTGAGCTGACTTACACTAGCACTACGATAGTCGATTTTAACTCTGGCAAGAGCAAACCACTGGGGAAGATTCGTCTGCAGATTCAGATTGGTGATCTTCGAACTATGGTAACTTTCTATGTTATCAACTCGGACGTATCCTACAATATTATTCTTGGAAGACCGTGGATTCATGAGCATAATATTGTACTTTGAAATCTCCACCAATGCTTCAAGTATGTGGACTCCCAAGGAGTTGTGAAAACTGAGTTCGCAGATATTAATCCGTTCAAGGGTGTCGAAGCCTACTTCTCTGATTCAAGGCTTTATAAACAATTGCATGTGAAAGAGATATCAGATATGGCTGAAGATCAATCATTATCTGAGGATCAGTCTATTAATGAAGATCCGCCAGAGGAGCAACCTTTGAAGATCATAGTCAAGGGACGAATCTAATCCCAACCTGTCAATGATCAACCTTTGATAATCAAGGTTAAAGGAAGAACCCAAACTTCATTTGAGGAATCAATAAATATCTTGCTAAGAGCCAAGTTCAACCTTTTATGATCAAGGTCAAAGGGCGTACTTCTTGTACGAATGATCCAGAATCACCATTGATTGTCAATCTTGGCAAATCTACGCAGAAGACGGATGATGGTCCACTGTTGATTAATCCGAAGCGTAGCAATCAGATTGTAAATGATGTAAATATTGATTATTATGTACTTTTTGATATCAATAAAGATTTCCTGTTCGAGTATATGGCTGTCAAGTTTATTGAGAGAATGACTTTATCTTCTGATAATCAAAGTCATCAATATAAACAACATAGAACCGGAAGAAACTTTATACATTGATCATAAGGAGAATTCTTTTCCTCCTCATGTCGATGTCGGACCTTATGCTCAAAAGTTCTTGACATCTTCTCCCTATCTGCTTCCTGTAGCCGCTTCATCACAAGCTTGCGTAACTTTCAGACATCACGAAGAATCCTATTTCGTGGTTCCGTCTGATAAGAAAAACAAACGCCAAATTGTGTTTGGCCTGGCTAGAAATATCCCTGTTACTCAGACAGATAATCTGAAGGATAAAGATAAAGGAAGAACCCGAATTGACAAATACAGTCAGCAATCTATCAAGATCATCCAGAACATGGGGTATGATTTGAAGACTATGCAAGGTCTCAATCAGGACAAGGGCAGACGACTACCATTATGGTGATCCGTTTTACCAAAAACTCATCATGGGTTAGGATATGATCCGTCCCACATATTTAATGACGATATACAAGAAGAATTATCTTCTAGCTCTTCGCAATCATCAGATTCGAAAGAAATTCTATTCATCGAATCCGATATGTCTTGTTCCTCATATTGTGAATCTGGGCATATATCCTCAGTCAATATGGTTCAAGCCGATGATGAATCAGAACCATTTGAGAATGATCCTTGGGCTCAACAGATGGATACTCAATGGGAACTTCGTTTTGAACAGCGACAGCCACCTACAGAAGATGAGGTTACCCAGATTGATGTTGGAGATGGAATTACGTCCAAACCAATATTCATCAGTAAGAATCTTTCTGAAGATGAAAAGGAAGAGCTGATAAAACTTATCAAAGATTACATTGACATCTTTGCATGGAGTTATGAGGATATGCCAGGGCTAGATCCTAAAGTTGCTACTCACAAACTCAACATTTTGCCTAATGTCAAGCCTGTAAAACAACAGCAACGGCGCTTTAGACCAGATATGATGGATGCAATTGAAGCAGAAGTCAAAAAGCTGATTACATGTGGCTTTGTTCGTAAAAAACAACACCCAGAATAGGTGGCCAATATTGTTCCTGTTATGAAGAAGAACGAAAAAGTCCGAGTTTGTATAGATTACCGAGATCTTAATACGGCTTGTCCAAAGGACGAATTTCTACTTCCCATTACTGATGTCATGATAGACAATACATGCGGTTTTGAACGTATGTCTTTTATGGACGGATTTTCAGGATACAATCAGATCAAGATGCATCCAGAAGATGAGAAGCATACATCTTTTCGAACACCCCTTGGGGTTTATTGCTATACGGTTATGCCGTTTGGTCTTAAAAATGCTGGTGCCACATATCAACGGACTATGAGCAATATCTTTCAAGAACATCTACGAAAAAGTTGAATGCTACGTAGATGACATTGCTGTTAAAAGTCGGTCAAAGAATGATCACATTCAGGACTTGAAGACAGTATTTGAATTGATGCGCCAACATCAATTGAAAATGAATCCTACTAAGTCTTTCTTAGGGATTTCTAGTGGCAAGTTTCTAGGATTTGTCATTACCTCTCAAGGTATCCATGTTGATCCTGATAAGGTTAAAGCAATTCTTGAAATGCGTCATCCTCGTAATCTGAAAGAACTCCGTGGCTTTCAGGGCCGTATCGCTTATATCAGAAGATTTATATCTAATCTTTCTGGGAGATGTCAACCTTTCTCCCGTCTATTAAAGAAAGGGGTATCTTTCGTCTGGGATGAAGCATGTCAAAATGCCTTCAATGACATTAAGCAATATCTTGCAAACCCGCCTGTTCTGGTACCTCCGGTGATAGAAAAACCATTTTTGCTATATGTTCGAGCCTTGGATCATTCACTTGGCGTTCTTCTGGCACAGAAAAGTGATATGGTTCATGAACAAGCAATATATTATCTGAGCAGAATGATGGTCGGAGCTGAACACAGATATACTCCTGTGGAAAAGGAATGTCTAGCTTTGGTTTTTGCCGTCCAAAAGACAAGGCATTATGTCACTGGACAGACTATTCATGTCATCTCCAGAATAAATCCCATTCGGGTATTGATGAGAAAACCGAGCATTCTTAATTCCAGGTTAGCTACCTGGGCGATGTTGCTCACTCCTTATGACATGGTTTTATGCCTCAAAAATCAGTGAAGGGCCAAGCGTTAGCTGATTTCTTAGCTGCTCATCCTATACCTGAAAATTCGAAGTTATATGAAGACATTCCAGACGAAGTAGTGGATTGTAACATGACTTTGAAGAATGATATGGCAATTATATTTTGATGGAGCATCACGAGTGGGACCTAAAGGCAATATTGTCTCTGGGGTAAGAATTGTCTTGGTTTCTCCTGACAAAATGGTCATATACCGTGCCTATTCTCTTAATGAGCCATGCTCTAACAATGTAGCAGAATATAATGCTCTATTGATTGGTCTCCAAGTAGCAAAACAATTGGATATTGAATTCTTAGAGGCTTATGGAGATTCTCAATTGATCGTTAATCAAGTTAGAGGGACTTATGAAGTCAAAAATCCTGATCTCATCCCCTATCATCAGGTGGTAGTCGAGTTCGTCCTATCATTCAAAGGATTCTTCATTGAATTTGTACCATGTTCTCAGAATATGGAGGCTGATGCTCTTGCCAGTTTAGCTGCAGACTTGGCTGTCCCAATCCGAAGGCAAATATAATTACTTTGTTGGACCGAGACTTGTTCTGTGTGAAGAGTAATCTGCATATTGAACAAAGTTATGTTACAGAAGCAAGTTCCCAGCAGAAAAGATTGGAGAACTCCATTCATTGATTATGCAGTTCATAGGATTTTGCCTGAAGATCCTAAAGAAGCTGCATCAATTAAGAGACGATCGTTTCGATTCTATTATGATTCGTCTTTACATATGCTATATCGTCGTTCATATGACGGACTCTTGCTGCGTTGTCTCTCAGAAAGTAAAGCCAAACAAACACTGCGTGAGGCTCATGATGGTGTCTGTGGTGCTCATCAACCGGGTCCAAAGTTGCAAGATCGCATTCGAAGAATGGGGTATTATTGGCCCTCTATGATAGCAGATGCTGTAGACTATGCCAGAAGATGTAAAGCATGTCAGATTCATACTGATTTTATTCATCAGCCGTCTGAATTTCTACATCCTACAGCAGCCTCCTGGCCTTTCGAAGCTTGGGGTATGGACATCATTGGTCCTATTAACCCTCCTTCTATCAAAGGACATCGGTTTATACTAGCTATAACCGATTACTTTTAGAAGTGGGCAGAAGCAGTTCCCCTTGCTGAAGTGAAAACATCTAATGTAATCAGCTTCATTAAATCATGTCATTTATCGCTTCGGGATTCCTCGACGAATAATTCATGACAATGGACCACAATTTGCCAGTCAGGCATTTTATCGGTTCTGTGACAAAAAGCGAATTCAAAATCTGGCTTCTACGGCTTACTAGCTAATGGTTTAGCTGAAGCCTTCAACAAAACGATCATCAAACTTCTCAAAAAGTTTGTCTCTTCTAATAAAAGAGATTGGAATGAGAAGCTTGGAGAATGTTTATGGGCATATCGAACAACGGTCCGGACTCCTACTGGTTTTATACCATTTTCACTGGTTTATGGATGTGAAGCTGTCCTCCCATTAGAAATCCAGATCCCTTCTCTTCGAATTGCTATTGCTAATGAGCTAACTACAGAAAATAATGATCGCTTACGACTCCAAGAACTTGAAGGATTGGACGAGAAGCGTCTTCAAGCACAACAGCATATTGAGCTATATCAAGCCCGTATATTTCGAACTTTTAATCGTAAAGTCAAGGAGAGGGTATTCAAAGTTGGTGAGCTTGTATTAGCTGTTTGGAGACCAATGGTGATGACTCACAAAAGCAAAGAGAAATTCCAAGCGAAATGGGAAGGCCCGTATGTAATTGAGTCCGTGTTCTCCAATGGTGCCTATCGGTTGTCAAAACCTAATGGAGATCTACTCATGCTGCCGATCAATGGCAAATTTCTTAAGAAATACTATGTATAAAAGAGAAGACAGAACAAAAAAAAACTTCTTTTATTTTTTTGTTCAAGATAAAAGATTAAGGACGAGGGCCACTCCCTTCCTTATTGAATACATAGTCAGCCAATGCATAGAAGGCATCGTTTCCTGAACCCATAAAATTTTTACAGACGGTCATCCTCAATGCTTCTTCTTCAGGAGTTTTTCCTGGCTCTACTAAGAAAGCAGAGATGTCTTGGGGTGGCTTGGGCGTAGAAGAACTGTTGTCTACTTCGGTCGGACCCGTCACTATTGGCTCAGCAGGGCATGTCTCAATGACGTCCTCAATGTTCCTGAAGACTTCATTCTGTTGTTGTACATCCTCGGAAGACATTTCCAATAGAGGAGTAGAAATAAGAATGAAATGATTACAGAGAATTCTCACCTATTTATAGAGGAGGATTACTAATGAACTGGTCTCTGAAATTGAAAACAACTTTTTATTTTCGAAAAGACTCGTTCGTTCATGTTACCAGGTTCATCCATTTAATTATGGAATTGAATCGTCCTTTCTGTTCCCAAGAAATATGTTGATTCGTCCACCATTTTGACGTCTCACAACATCTGTCTTCTTATTCCCCAGCTACCAAGGTTTGGTTAAGCTGACTTCTTGTCTCTTGGGAGAGGGATTTTAAATCTTCTATCAATTGATTAAAAAGTGGGATTCGTTATTTATCATGTTTTCATAACCTCTGGATAAATGCTAAATCTACCTCCTTATCTATCATTTTCCATTTTGACCTCTGCATAGAAATTAATCTAATTTTCTTTTGAGTTCTCACACACTGTCATGTCCATATTACCTCTGATAGTATTGTGTACTCTAAATCAGAAAAGAAGGTTTCATTATCTATCATGTCCATATTACATCCAGATAGATACAAATCATTGAGCATAGAAGAATTATTATTTCCACTCTCATATCACCATAAAAGTCTATTACATTTCTTAGACTTTTCTTTACAATGGAAATCTATTATATCTAAGATTTTCATTCTAAACACACAACGATAACCTAATGGAGATCTATTTCTTCTTCGGATCTTCTTTGTCGGATTCGTTGTTGGTGTCAATTCCTTACTGTCTAAGCCCCAGTGGCAACCAGGACAGTAGGAATCAAACTCTGGTCTTCTCTCTCAAAAAGAGGAGAACCCCAGAGTATGGCAGCCCGAAGGCGTGTTGCTGCCATACAATTGGTGGATTAGTGGCGGCACCTCAAAGGAGATAGGAATGTATCCAGCATTGGGATACAATTCCTAGTTCTGCCGTGAAAGGAACTCTACTACCCGATTTCTCGGGGTAGAGTTGACTCCACCATCCAACTCTCCGTGTATAAAGGCTCTTCCTACCAACAGAGGAAGACCCTCTATCTCACGAAGAGTTCTCAGTTGTCTGATTTGCGCGTCAAAAGCGCATGAGCTCCCTGATGTTGATGTCAGAAGAACGCTCCTCACAACGTCAAAATTGCCAATGCCGGTTCTGGAAAAGCTGCTCAGCCAAACTTCTGCAGAAAAAAACAACAAAGAAGAGTGTTTTAAATAGAAGTATCATCAGATGCGTATTGAACGCTAACTAAAAACAGATGACAAGGCTTTTTACGCCAGCGTTCTTCACAAGCTTTACGCCAGTGATATGACAAGGCTTTTACGCCATTGCTTCAGCAAGGCTTTTACGCCGGCGCTTCACAAAGGCTTTTACGCCAGTGATATGACAAGGCTTTTACGCCATTGCTTCAGCAAGGCTTTTACGCCGGTGCTCCACAAAGGCTTTTACGCCATTTGCTTCAGCAAGACTTTTTACGCCGGTGCTTCAGCAAGGTTTTTATGCCAGTGCTTCAGCAAGGCTTTACGCTCGTAAATAGCTGTTTTCAAACAAAAAAAATTCGAAGACAGATATTTGCTTACGATCGGACTTACCACTTGAGTCGAATGGTTTGGCTCTAATGGTGGTTGAATCCACGTTTGAAGACTGGACGTACAAAACACCGCGGAAAAGCTTCACCATCCTCATTTGTTGGAGAACAACATCACAGAAAGTTATCTTCAGAGGAATGAATACGAGAATATATGAAACATTCTCGGCTATTTATAAAGGCTGAAGAACTGTTGGGATGAGTCTATTTCGGGGGAAGATCCTATTTAAAGGCTCTCGTAACCACAGACAAATGCCACGTGTTGGTTTGTTTCTTGGGAATTAACAACCACAGAAGCAGTCAAAAGAAGTGCATAAACAAGTACGCGTCAATAGATGAGGTTAACAGCCAAATTTTATTTATAAAGGGGGAAGTGGACCCCTATAGATAAAAGATTCGCAATACATAAAAACGTTATTTTTTCTCTCCTTCGTTGGGCTGACGAAGGGAGATACCTAGTTCATGCATATGTGAATCCCGGAGCGGCGTATCAGATTAAGAAACGCTTCGGCATCTCCTGGCCCTTCGTACGCAGTTGGGGGACCACCATCAATGCGACTAAAGACTGCAGGAGTCACTCCAAAACACTCTAAAAGGTTGCATGCTTGCTCGAAATCAAGCCTGGAGCTCGAAGCCTCTTTGTTGGTAATCTCGTTCTTCGGCGCCATAACAAAACAAGGATGAATGTCAAGAATAAAGAATTTGTCCTTATTTATACAAACCAAAGCAACTCTTCACATTCCTCGTTGGAAACTGCTTACTCGGGAATGAAGAGACATTCAAAAGTTTCGAGAAAGAAATTTATTGTGACGGTTAAGTATTGACCGACATTAATTTTCTTTTGAAAAGTACGCCAACTGTTGGATATCCCCGCTTTTACGCAGATGACGGTTGCGTATCCCAAATTTTACGCTGGCAGATCAAATCTCAACTTTTACGCTTCTGTTCAAAGTGTTTCAAATTTTGGAGATATTTGAAAACTTTGAAGGGGGTCTTGTAGGAGCGTAAAAAGTGCTTCAAAGAAAGAGTCATCTCATTCATAAGTGATCTACTTTACGCCTAGCAGAAGGATAATTTCCTTACGCCCAAGATTAGGCTAATCAATTTACGCGTAAGAAGGCTGATCATTTTACGCTCGGGTATATGCCCATGATTTTACGCCAAGGACAGAGCAGCCACTTTTACGCTGGACAAAGCTGTCAAGTCTTGCATTTAATACAAACTCTGACATGAAGATATTAATGATGGCATATATCACAAAGGGATTTGTCTTTACACAGAGACCAATGTTGTCGTTTAGTGTGTGGATTGAGCTACTTTACGCTCACACGACGGCTTCTTTTACGCACGAAGATTATATGAGCCTTTACGCTCAACAGTCGACGTGTGCGTAAAGTCTATTTGAGCTGCTTTTACGCTCAAGGTTATTTAATAACCACTTTACGCGGGAAGTCTATGTCAAGGCTATTTTATGCCAAATCCACTGCTTTACGCTCAGAGTACATTGGGCTATTTTTACGCCCTATTCTCCTCCACCAGTTTGGAACGTGGTTTGCTTACGTGGCTTTCATGCCACTCTTTTCGAAGAACGTATGTACATGCATCCTATCCTTACTGAAGTGATGGAACACACGTCAACATATGCAGAGGATGGCCTCGATCATGGGTGGCAGTTGTTAGCGTAATGGAACTTTTGTTGAGTTTTTACGCACAAGAGCCCAAGTCTATAAATAGACTTATTTTTCTCATAAAAAGAGAGAAAAAAACAGAGAGACAGGAGAGAATACAGATCAGAACATCGAGATTTTTGATTCTCCAGAGCATTCTTCTTCAACTTTTCTTTCAGAACAGAGTGAAGCAAAGCATAAAAGCATTCGGCCTCGCCACCAGTGCCCAAGTGTGTCAATACCTTTCCAGTGACTTAGTTCTTCCAAGTTGTTCTACTTCAAGCAGTGATCTTGATCATCATCGTACGGTCCAAGGAACAAAGTTATCATTTACAGATCAGACTTCCATAGCAATACTTTTCCAGAATCAAATTTGTACTCCTTGTACTTTTTCTCGTTTTATTTTCAAAATTCAACTTTTGTTTGACAATTTTGTTAAGTGAAACAAGGAGAAGGAGAAATAGAAACCTCTATAGCTATAGGTGAAGGAGGAATAAAAACCTCTGTAGCCACCGGAGAAAGAGTACTCGGGATAGGAGGAAAAATCCCTACAAGAGCTTTCTCATAAGCAGCAAAGACTTGTTGTGCCCTGTACAAGGGGACACTACTCATGGCTAACCATTGCTGATGAGTAAGTCTGAGTTTGGTAGAGGAGCCAAACTTGGAGGGCATATATTCAAACCCCTCAGCCTATCCTCCAAAGGAATGCCATCCCAAAGATGATCCAAATCATCATGATCTGGGGTAACAACATGAGAAATCATATTGCAGGTTTTGACTTTCCTACCTTTCTTGGATTTTGAAGTTTTACCTTCATCTTCCATTTCAGGTACTAAATCAGGATGTACCCACATAATTTCACCATTTTTTAATGTGAGAGGCAATAATCCTTCATTTTGCTCTCTAGCGGCGGAAGATTCACAATCTTCATTGTCGCCTTAGGAATTGGAACAATTCTATCTGGAACTTGTTGTGGAGGAAAACCTCCAAATTGAAGAGAAATCATATTAGTTGTAACTGTATGATCATCATTGGTTAAAACGATGGCATTGACATTTATCAACTCTTGGATTTTCTTCTTTAAGACGTAGCAAGCCATGGTAGGATGATTTATGTATCTATTAGATACAATATTTGGGATTGTCAGTCAGATTCACCTCATTAGGCCTTTTTGGCTCTAGAATCTGGAGTTTGCCACTCTTTACAAGATATTGGAATATCCCTGGGATATCACTATCATCAAAAGAGTACTCTTCTTTTGGCTTGGAAGACTCCGGATTACTTGGCGTCATTTTGGGTTTTAAAAGATTAACCACTAGGGTTTCCTTCCCTTTCCCATTGTGATTGCCAGAATTATTGCCTGAAGAGCCTTTCTTTCCATTGTCTTCTGAGGCAAAGATCATCCCGTGTTCACGAGCCAACCTACCATTGGTCTCAGCTAAAACTGCTGCTATAATAAACGAGGCCCAATCTGTGAATTGAGAACCCGTAAAGACAACAATAGTTGGTTGCAGATTCATTTTGCATGTATCAATCAATGCTGAATCTGGCATACCAGGAGGCATCTTCAAAGTTGCCTGTCGGAAACGTTCGATAAACGTCCGAGTATCTTCCTTCTCCTTTTGTTTGATTTCTATTAAGGAGGACATATTCATGTCCATGCCTCCTTCATAGAAGCGGGAGAGAATATTGCTTTAAATTCGTCAAAAGACGATATGCAATTGTCGGGTAGACTGCGATACCAGTCATAAGCTGAACCTGTTAAACACCCGATGAAAACTCGGGTAAAAGAGCATCATTCTTCTGCAAGTGCACAGTCATAATATCAAAATAATTGATATATTGACTGGGAGAAGCATTTCCATCAAATAACACCATCGATTGTGGATTGAATTTTGGAGGAAAGGGTACATCATTCCAATGAGGATAAGGTTGCTTAATCCCTAACCTCTGGAGTTGATCCTTGTGCTTCAGAACTTCAAACTGTGCTTTTAGCTCACGCACTGCTTGAATAGCTTCACTATTTTGAGGAAGCACATTCGATTGAATAGTTGCTGGATGTACCGTAACCCCCACCGGAGGTGGTATATCTTCTGGAATGATAGGATCTAGAGATGCAGAATTTTGATTGACAGCAGGCTCTTGACTAAGATTATTCAAAGGTATATCAACCCCTTGACTATCTTGAGTTTGTGCTGCTACCTGCACCGGTGTTACTACTGTCGGCTGAGCAGTTTGCTGAGTCATTATTATTTGATGCATACTTTGCATCATAGTAAGCATGTCCTTCAACGACTGCTCAACTGCAGAGAGACGTTGTTTTGTATTAGCAGTTGACGTCTCCGTTTATCTCCGATAGCATAGGATTCAACCTCCCTTGAACATACAGAGGGATTAGTATAGAGGTATGAATCAACACTATCAGTTTCGGACTCCAAAGACTGGGTACCTCCAGCTTCTGAATCTAAAGATTGCAACTGTCTTTGACTTCTCAAACGGGTATGCTGATATACTCCTTCAAAGGAATCAAGAAGTCGGTTGAACTGTTGTTGACCAGGAGTTTGGGACGAGTTGCGTCTTGGACGTCGTCCTCTATTGGTATGAGATGCCATGTTGACTGATGCATATGACAACTCCTGTTCTTGGTCATCAACTGATTGTTGAGGCATATTATAGCTTAATCGGTCAAAACTGACCGTTTAGAAGCCGAACAGCAACATTTGATTACAATTTGGTGACACTCACAATGATGATTTTCTTTGGGGAGTGTCACAGGAGATTTTCTGTCTTTACGTTTTTGTACAAGCAACTCGCGTAAATCAGAAGGAGTGGAAGAAGTAGTCTTCTTTATTATATTTGGGACAGAGAATCGTTTAGTCCCTTGTGTATAAAGAAGATTACTGGCTGCATTAGCAGAACCAAACTGGACATTTTTACGCATCTAGAGTTGCGTGCATAAATACTGAGATTTTTGTGCACAATGGACTCCATCGGCATTACGCGTAATTTGAAGGTTTGGAACCTTACGTAAAGCAGTGTAAGAAGGTTGTTGGTATAAAACTGGAGTTTTACCAACAAGAGAACTCATGTTTTTATGCTGCATGCGTGTAGGCAAATTCACTTTAGATGCAAAGGCATCATTGTGAATTTTATCTACTCTGTCACCGACAGGAGATTTACCTTTACGCGTAGAGCGCAAAACATGAGTATCTGCCACGTCATAGACGGGAGATTTTCCTTTACGCGTAGAGCGTAAAACTTGAGTGTCTACCACGTCACAGACGGGAGACTGGCTTTTACGCGTAGAGCGCAAAACTTGATTTTTACGCGCAGAGCGTAAAACTTGATTTTTATGCGCAGAGCGTAAAACTTGTGAGTCTACCACGTCACCGACGGGAGACTGATTTTATGCCCAGGGTGCATCACTGAAGTAGAGACTGCCTCGTCACAAACGAGCCTCTACAACAGGAGTGGGAAGGATTCCTTTGCCTTCAGAGACAACAGGGAGATCCGAGGATATTTTGGACTTAGGAATCCAAACTTTTCGTGCCTTCCACGATTTCTGAATATTGGAGCAGCGAGTACTACCCCCAGTTCGGAGCTTTCTTCGTAAGCAGTCTGGTCAAAGTGAACAACCAAGTCTTCTTTGTCGATACGACCGACACATCATCATATTGAGCAATTGTCTTCTCGTCAAAGGAGAAGGTCATCCCAGCAGAGTCGCCATTTTGTTTTACTTAACAAATGCCTAAAATTGGCTTTTGAAAGAAAACGAGAAAAAGTAGAAAAGTACAAATTGTTCTGGAAAATATTGATATGGAAGTCTGATCTGAGAGCGATCACTTTGTTCCTTGGACTATACGAAGATGATGAAAACTGCTTGAAGAAGACGAACAATCGGAAGAACTAAGTCACCAGAAAGGTATCGAGCAACGGCACTGATAGCACAGTCGAATGCTTTCATGCTTTGCTTCACCTTGTTCTTGAGAAAAAATTGAAGAAATGCTTTTGGGAATATCACTCTGAAAGTATGAGTTTTCTCAGAATCTCCTCTCTTGTATCTCCCCTTTTTTTCTTATGTTTAAAAACAAATCTATTTATAGACTAGATCCTCTGTGCGTAAAAAACAACAAAGTTTGGTAACTGTCACCCACGATGAGAATCAACCTTTACGCGTGATGACACGTGTCCCACATAGAGTTTTGATCTCTAACGCATGGTGACACATGTCCCACTACTTGAAAAAATGAGGAGAGCACGTACACACGTTCCTCAATAAGTGTGGCATGAAAGCCACGTAAGCAGACCACGTTCTCCTGTAGCCAGAAAAGATCGGACGTAAAAATGATCCAAATAGACTTCCTGCGTAAAGTAGCAGACTGGGCGTAAAATAGCCCAAAAATAGACTTCCCGCGTAAAGTGGCTGAAAAACAGCCTTGAGCGTAAAATTAGCTCAAATAAACTTTACGTGCACAACAACCTTGAGCGTAAAAAGCTCGAATAACTTTCGTGCGTAAAAGAAGCAATCTCTTGAGCGTAAAATAACCCATCTACACACTAAACGACAAGTGTTGGGTTTGGTGTAAATCAAATCTTCTCGGCTTCTGTGATGTCCGCTGTCAGAAAATCATTATGTCAGAAACAGTATCACGCGTATTAAATGCATGATTTGACAGCCTACCTTCGCGTAAAAGCTCAGTGAATAGCTCTTGCGTAAAGTAGCTCGCGTAGAGTTGTACTCTGTTTGATCTCCGCGTAAAGTCTGAGTTTGACTCTGTTTGAATTGCATAAAGTTCTCAACTTCTTTGACTTGGTCTATGAAGTACTTTTTACGCTCCTACACTTTCTTAGATTCGTTTTAGAGGATTTTATCATGTGTTGTATTAAGGATTTCAGGATTGTATAATTTTATTCAAGTTACCGGATTTGTCTCCGGATGATGTTGTACAAATAATTTGTGGTTTGTGGTGATTCTGGGAACGTGTATAGCAGATGTGTTGTTTTATATATCATATATCTTGGAGTTTTCCATAGAATTGTATAGCTTACTTCGTCGTGTCCATCGACGAAGGCTGGGCCTATCCGACTCGTGTCCGATTATTCGAGAGCGGGTCGTGACATGTTTTTAGTGGTGGCCCATGCAGGTCAGTCCTAATGGCACTTAGGCTATAAAGTGCTATTGGAGAACCTGTTAGACTAAGGAAAACTCATCACAGCATAGGATTCGTGGAAAATGGTTATAGTTATTGAATATAGAGATTGATTATACTTAATATATTTCTAGGAGGTGACTATTTTCTAGGGCTTAGCAATCAACGAGTTTCTTTTTATTTCAGGATGGTTACCACCAGGAAGACCGTAGATCAGCCCGGAGCTACAGGAGCTTCGGATCAGACCGCAGTTGATGTATCAGTGGGGCAGCTTCTACTACCACCTCCTCAGTTTCCTCTGCTGCCTCCGACAGTGATGTTTGATGGCGCCCAGGTGATGGCCATGTTCCAGCAGTTTCTGGAGGCACAGAACCATCAGGCTGTGCAGTTTTGAGCTACGGTTATGGATTTCCTCAGGACCCAAGAGCCAGCTCCACTAGCACCAGTAGCTCCTCCAGCACCAGCAGCATCGAGACCAGGGACTGCCAAGGATTACCAGAACCTCTGTTCGATGGATTTCTGAGGCCACGAGGGGATTGTTTTGCTGATGAGTGGTTGGAAAATGCGGAGACACTGAAGAAGGCGCGGATCCCGGATGACCTGAAGGTGGAGGTGGCGAGCATGCGACTCTTTGATTTGGCCAGAGCTTGGTACCGGGAGGACCCCCAGTTAGCTGAGCCTCAGGTTTCTTGGACAGATTTCAAAACTATGTTCAAGGAGAAGTTTTTCCCCGATGTGGAGCGGGATGAGCTTAGGATGCAGTTCGAGGCATTGCAGCAGGGGACCATGGCAGTAGCGGAGTACACATCAGAGTTCACTCGACTCAGCAGGTTCGCAGAGAACCTAGTCAGAGCGTCAGAGGAGAGGGCTTGGAGGTTCAAGAAGGGCCTCACCAGAGAGCTGCGGCACGCAGTGGCGATCAGTCAGGCGACGAATTACTCGAGCATCCTCAAGATCGCTCAGGCAGTTGAGAAGGAGATGGACCCGAGGACCAAGAGGGATAGGGATATCGGCAGCAGCAGTTACCAGGCACCGGCGAAGATGGTGCAGATGCAGACTCAGACGAGGCCAGTTCAGCAGACAGCAGTTCAGCACCGTCCTGCCAGAGTTCATACAGATCCGCCACAGAGGCAGCAGTTGGCAGTCACTTGCAACTACTGTCACCGCTGGGGACATCATTACGACGAATGCCGCAAGAGGCTGAGGCTTTGTTTGTTCTGTGGATCACCTGCTCAACAGGTCAGAGATTGTCCAGAGGCCACTAAGGCGAGCACGAGGAGCACCTGGACCCCAGCAGGAGGACTTACCTCTTCATGTCCAGCAGCCGCAGGGAGATCAGCCAGAGGGCGAGTCTACCTCCTGACAGCCGAGGAAGTGGAGACCATCCCGATCCCGGACGAGTACTGACGACCGGAGGCACTCGTGGATCACTATCTTCTTTGATTTTCTTTGATGTTCTTTTTACATTTACTTGTTGTTTCTCTATTTCGAGACTTATTTCTAAAGTCTCATCTCTATCTTACTGTTGTTTCATAGTACCTAGTAGCTACTTGTTGATTTTTGATTGTCTCGTGGTACCCAATAAAAATTTGTTTCTAAGAACAGATACTACTCCTCTCTATCATTTTCACAAACTTTCTTGAAACTTCTGGATAAAGTTGAGAAAATATTTGACAACCTACTATGACCTGGATTATGGAAGCCGTGAGTCCACTGCAGCTAGCTGTACACTGGCGAGACAGGGGCTCTAAGTCAAAGTAATTACGGGCATTCTCAGGTTCTCAGATATTATTGAAGCTAGTCCTAAGTTTATTTCATATCGGATAAAGTCGACAAATATTTCGGTAATCTAGTACTATCGAAACCATGGAACCGAAAGTTCACTACAGCCAGATGCATACTGGCGAGGCAGGAACTGTAGGGAGTGATTTTAGATATGAAGATTGTCGGGTACTATGGACTATTATCCACTGATTTCATATTCGTGACAATTTCTTTGAACCACTTTAAAATTTTGCCAACTCCAAAAATTTTGTACTTGATTATCTTGATCGTGTCTAATCGTGCCATCTGAAATTTCGAGGACGAAATTTTTCTAAGGGAGGTAGATTTGTAACCCCACTTTTCCGAATTATTGAAATTTTGTAATTTTTTGGGATTTTATAATTTAGCCATATTTTATTTTATGGTTGTTTAAGGAATATTAAATTTTCATCAGTATCATGGCGTGGTTTAAAACATTTTGGCTATTAAGTTATTTTAGATCTAATAATTAATTTTGGTTTTCTTATTCTTAAATAAAATAAAAGAAATTATTTTAACTTTGGTAAATACTCCTATATTTTATTAATGTTCTTTTTTTAGAGAGTGTAATTAATTGGACCTTATAATTTTTGCTTTCCATAATGGCCCTGCTGGCCCAAGGCCCAGGTGCATTCCTCTTTTGAAATCTGTGGATAAATACATTCAAATTCCCTCCAGAAGAGAGAGATTTTCTTCACTCAAAATTTTTCTAACGGCCAACAGCCTATAAAAGCACCAACACAACCTCTTCTCATTCTGTTACAGAGCACTCCCTCTCCTTCTTCCTTTCTTCTTCTTTCGCAGCTCAACCCTAAATTCTTGGAGAAATTCCTATGGCGATGGCAGTAGCAGTGGCGTTCCATCCCGGCAGCTGAGTGTTCTCGTTCACTTCTGATTTCTCTCCATCTTCGTTGAATTGTGAGTTCGGATCTGGAGCATCCTTGAATTGTGTCGTATCTGTCGTTCACCTCTTATTTATTCTCTTCTCTTTGGTTGCTTGCAAGGAACAGATCGGAAGCATCTGGTTTGGGATCGATCAGTTTCTGCCAGGAGATCGGTCCATTGATCAATTCGTCAGTAGGTGAGTTTGGTTTAAATTTGAATTCCAGGAATTGAGTGTGGGTGGAATGGATTATTGATCCGATTGTTGATTTGTTTTGATTTCATTACTTCTTGATCTCAACTGAGTTGTAGTGAGTCCCAGTGTGGATTCTGGAATTTTTGAGCAATTAGATTTCAAATTGATTCAATGTTGCTTTGAATTTTTTCGATCAATAGAACCAGATCAGACTCTTAATCATATTCTTTTGTCTCTGAGCACCAGATGCTCGAGAGTTTGCTGCTGAAGCTTCTTAATACTCTGCTTGGTCTAGTTTGGACACGACGCAAAGGATCCTGACGCGAGCTTGAGCTCGATCTCTTAGGAGGAATTTCCATTCAGGTAAAACCTACTATTTCCATATTGGTAGAGTAATGGTATTTAATCAATTTTAGTAGATTATAGGTTTTTCCTTGTTGTGTATCACACTCAGCTGTGATCGATTTGATTTTGTGACCAAACCAATTCGTGTGTTTGTGTCATATGGCTCGGCCTTGCTGTGACTGGACTCTGTTTTACAGAGCATCAGTTCACCTGTACAGCCTAGGCTGGGTGTCAAGGTTGGGTAGTTCCTGATGCTAGGCATTTTCCTGAGATTGGTGTGTATCTTTATTGAATCAAATTCGTGTGCAGTCTCAATATTGAAGTTAGAAATGAAGTTTCCTTTGCCTCATTTCTGTTATCTATGTATCAACATTCTACTGGATCTTGATTTTTTGATTGGGTATTTGGAAGAGGGATTTGGGAATCAGGATGTTAACCAAGTTATACTTGATAGGAGAATTACACTCATGCAAACCTGTCACTAGTTGAACCTTTGTTTAGGGATTTTAGAGTATGGCAAAACCTAATTGATGTTTGGAAACTCTTGTTTAAAGAGTTTTTGAGAAGTTATCAGTCGAATCCTTAAACAATTAATGGCAAAAATTTGGAACTATGGGATGTGATGCATATCCTTACAGGGAGGATAGTATTTTTGTCTTAACCATTACATAGCAATTCTCGAGTTTCAGTTTGTTTTTGGGATATCATCTTGGCACTTAGAATCAGCCTGACTGAATAATTAGTCTTCCTTGATGTTCAGTCTAGTAGCAGACTTGGTTTCACATATCATTGCAACTTTCTTTAAGAACCAGGGTCAATATATATATATATATATATATATATATATATATAATATATATATATATATATATATATATATATTATATATATATATATATATATATATATATTATATTAATTGGTTGTAAATGGTTTAGTAGAACTGTGATATCAGGTCGGGTAAGGATATCAGGTTATGGTGAATTTGCATGACATTGTGTATAAGAGGCTTGGGTGCCATAATAGTTCTGAGCTAGTACAGAACTGGGATATCAGGTTGGCTCTATTCACTATCTGGATTTCAGTTCTTTGGTTTGGATTAGAACTAGAGAGTCAACTTTCTTTTTATGACCAGGATGGCAGTCGATTAGGATTAGGATGAGGGTCACCATGATCTGCAGGAAATCATTTTGATTTTGCCACAACCAAAGAGTCAAGCCAAGGTATATTCTTCCTGAATATGACTCTTTAATAAGGGAGCAGTAGCAATGGCTATTTAGTTAGCATATTACTGGATGCAAGTAACCTTTTAGTTTTAGTCTATTCAAGATACTAAGGGGAGTGATCAAATGATTCCTGCTTTGAATGCTTATCTAGGCAAGAGTCTTTGAATCACATACTAACAAGGGAACACTAGGAAGGCCTGGAGTAGTTGACTGGACTAAACTCAACTAAGGGTAGGTAATGGGTGTTTTATAGATTAGTGTAGTAACAGAAAATTGAAATTGGATCATGAGTTGGGCTTTGTTCTATGGGTAGGTTTAGGGTATTCATAGCCTAGTTGAAGGTTGATAATAATCATAGGTTGGCTACCAGATCTTAGGAAATAAATAAGTAATAGGATTAAAAAGTTGTTAAGAATAGAAATTAGAATTGATGATTGGATTATTTTTAATATTGTGTCTCTTTGACACAGATTATCTGGATATTGGACTTGACTTTTCACCCTACAGGAAATCATGCAAGTACACCGACTCGATCCCTTTACTCTGTATTTCTGTCTTGCTTCATGTTCTCATATTGACACGTTGTACACACGACTGTTCATTGTTCACCGTTCATTGTTCATAGTTTTTGTTCTTTACTTGTACATTGGGGTGGGAAAATACTACAGATATGTGACCAATCCTATTTTAGCTAGGCATTGACTAATAGCTTAGGTCTCACATCATGCACATGGGACTCTAAGTCGTACCATTATTCATGTACTCATTGTTCATTGTTTATCCAGCCGGTCACATACTCTGATAGTTATTTCAAATGCATGTTACACTGATAGTCTAGTTCATTGTTTCTGGATCTGGTACTATAGTTCATCGTTTTTCCTGTACTACAGTTTCATATTCCTGTCTTGTACCATAGTTCATATTGCGACTCTTTTCATGCATTTCAGTTTACATTGTTTAGTGCTTCTTGTTGGGGTTGTACTTTGCTCTTTTTCTGACAGGATACGTTGCAGGTATGCTCGAGGATGTCGTCCCATCTCTATGGGCCAGAGCCCGAAGCCAGGATAGAGTTGTGCCTTAGGATACGCATAGAATTTCCGAGTTATAGTCAGATCTTTCTTAGGTTCGTTTTAGAGGATTTTATCATATGTTGTATTAATGATTTCAGGATTGTATAATTTTATTCAAGTTACTGGATTTGTCTTCGGATGATGTTGTACAAATAATTTGGAGTTTGTGGTGATTCTGGAAACGTGTATAGCAGATGTGTTATTTTATATATCCTGTATCTTGGAGTTTTCCTTAGAATTGTACAGCTTACTTCGTCGTGTCCATCGACGAAGGCTGGACGTGTCCGACTCGTGTCCGATTATTCGGGTGCGGGTCGTGACAGCGACTCGGACTCGAACTCATGAGGCGTAATGTGGCATTTTGTTGGCACACTTTGCACTTGGCACGTCAGCATCGTCGCTAGGCACATTGTACGCTTAAGTTGCGCTCGTTGCACGAGCCACTTGCGCGCCCACGTTGTACGGCCCTGTTGCGTGTCCAGGTTGCGTCCAGGTTGCGCAGGTGCGCGGTGCGCTGGGTTGCACGGGTGTGCACGTGCGCGAGGTACGCAAGTTGCGTCAGTGCACCAGGTGCGCGAGGTGCGCAAGTTGCGCCAGGTGCGCCAGTGAGCAAGGTGCGCCAGGTGCGCAAGTTGCGCCAGTGAGCAAGGTGCGCAAGTTGCGCCAGTGAGCAAGGTGCGCCAGGTGCGCAAGTTACGCCAGTTGCGCCTCAGCGTGCGCAGTGCGCGCAATGCGGCTGTAGGCGCGCGCGCCAACTCGTTCATTGGCGCAATGCGCACAGGTGGTGGTTGTCCTCATTCAAACTGATCCACAATATGCGATAACTGATCCTGAAATAGTGGATCTGACTTTATTTCGTGGCGCACATTGCGGATCTGAGCGGTTATAGCAGTAGCTATATATTCAGGGCCTCACTTCTATCTCGAAGGACAGAGAATTATTATTCTAAAATTCCAGAAAGAGAGAAGAGAGAGTTCCTCGAGCCACTGGAGTTCCAGCACCTTCGACAGCACCTTGAGTATTCTTTTTCTGTCCCTATCGTTCCGAGCAGTCCGTCTTAGAGCTTTTTTCAGAGCGTTCCAGAGTTCACTCGAACTTGCTGGTTCCTGGAAGCTGACCGTGTGGACGGATCTAGCTTTGAGCACTGGTGTTCTTAACACCCCAGCAAGCTACTTTTATCTATCGCCTGTCATCGCTGATGTTGCCTTTAGCAATTCGGCCGACATCTTCTTCTTATAAGTGTCTTCGTCGTTTGCTACGTATACGAAATCTTCTTAGATTCTCGTATTCCAGAATCCTCCTAGGATCTCTGGTTGTGCACGTTCCTTGAAGTATTGAATTGGAACATTGTTCTTACAATTGTTTTATTCTCTCGTTTTCCATTAAAAATTGTGCCCCGGCTCTAACACAAACTGCAAAGAAGTTGGCGTTCTTTATGTTGGCTCGGAAGACCTGAACAAAGTAGAGAAAAAATAAACACATCAAAAGTTCAAACAAACCCCAAAAGCTGGCAAATTAAAATGAATCTGGGATGAAGACTTCATTATCACATTATTTTCCCGAAAAGAATGTAACATGATACAACCATGAGAAAACCTTCTCTTGAAACAATGAACCTTTTCTTGAATATAGATTTAACAATGAATGGAGCATTACCTTGTTTTCCCACTCAAATTCAGCCCACATGTTTCTAAATGCTACTACATCAGCACAGGTAGCAGGAGATATGTAGTCTATGATGTCAATATGTATGTCATTGAGGACAACAAAAGAGCGCTCAAGCACATCTGAAGTCTCATAGACGATGGTTCCAAATATGACCCTTGTTTCTGTTGAAGAAACCTTAATATTGGCTTCAATCTGCTTGTTGTTGGAGTGGATAGGGGTTTCCAACCTATGTGGAGAAGATCTCGGAGTGCGACGAGCGCCGTCTGTGTGTTAGAGCTCGGGGAGGTGACGAGGCCATTCGGAGACGAAGAAGAAGCTCGGGAGCTACCAGAGTACTTTCCGGAACAGGGGAGGCAAAGTTTTGGCCGAACTCTGCCCCATTGGTTTCAGAACTGTTCTGTCACGAAAAACAGAGTTCTGACCGAACTCTGTGTCGACGGGCTGAGGCTAATTTCAGGATATTTTTATACCGTTGGATCGTATCCTACGGTTCAGATTTTACTGCGGATTAGAGGGTTTATACATGATTTTTTCTAACTCTAATCACAACACAATATTGAAAAAAAATAGAGAGAAAAGAGGCAAGAGTGACATTGCAACTTTGGGAGAGAAGAAGGAGTAGTGAAGACCGTTTTCGAAGGAGGGTCGTGTTCGGACAATCTCTACTCGTCGTCTTTGTTATTCGTAGCATTGTAATCAATTATTCTTGCTTCCAAGTGTTGTGGGGATCCGTATTGGATCGGGAGAAGTTTGTATAGGATGTACTCCTTTATTTTATTAGTGAAGGCTTCTCAAGGGTTTGACTCCGATCGTCCCGTGATTTTTTTCCGCAAGAATTTTCTACGCCAAAAATTCTCTTTGTTTGCGTGGATTGCTTGTTTCCAACACCTGCTAGGTTCTGGTGCTAGGGTATAGTTTTGTGGGCGCCCCACAAGTTTAAGGTCTCTCATTGTCGCCAATTCCAGATGAAGTTCTGAAGTCTCTTTTGTTCTGTTAATGGCTGTAACATTAACAACCATGTCATAATGATGGAGTGTCACATAGGCTTCAGCATAAACTGGGTCGCTAAATCAAGTGGCGATTCAATTTCTTGGAATCATCTCCATCAACTCTCTAGTTGCACGTTCATGTCATGGTGAACCTCATCCTCCAATTCAATCCGGGTCATACCCTGCAAAATTAAGAGATCATCAAGAGCACATTTGAAGGACATCATTTTCCTAGGTCTAGGTCTAGGTCATGGTGGTGATGATGATGAGAGGGTCGATGAAGCCATGAGAGCAGCACTCAGTGGTGATCAGTAACTCTCCCTCTTAACCTAATTTCACTACTTGTTTGATCTTGTTTGATGTTGGCCTACTGCTGCACTGCTGATTATTTCGATCAAATCGGTGTAATTTGATTATACGATTGATAGAGTTAACAACTTGGAAAGGAATATGTCGATTAGTTGCCGTGTCCGTACTGAGTCGTGATCTACTCGTGTGTCCAAGCGACGAAGTTCTGTACCCTTAAGAGAGTTTCTATGGTAGCTCCCCTCTTGATATTTTTGATACAATTAAATTATTATTTTTTTAAAGTTGTAATAATGACTAGTGATGTACTGTTTCTTTCTCTTGGACGTTATAGATGCTGTGATGTTTATTTTCTGGTTACTTGGAGTTTTCCTTAGACTTGTACAGCTTACTTCGTCGTGTATACCTACGAAGGTTGGACGTGTCCGACTCGTATCTGATTATTCGGGAGCGGACCATGACATGTTTTAGTGGTGGAATAGATAAGTATTCTAACTCCAAGCTGGAATACACCTACTGCGCCGGAGAGAAAGGGCATGTGTTTTCATATTTTGTTGCAAATATCCACTCATTGACTACTTCATCTTCCTACTTATTCTTCATTTTCTTTCAAACAGGAATTTGAACAGAATTGAGCTACTACTCCTAATACAATCCAACCCTACTTGCAGAATAAAGTACTCAAGGGAAGAATTTAACAAAAATCGTCCCGGATAAATCAACATTGGATAGATTTATGTTTTTGCCAAAAGGATACTAACACTAGATGTATATCCATCCCTTATATGTAAACTGTTTAAATTGCAGGTCAGCTTCTTTCATAAAAAACACAAAATAATTTTGAACATGGAAGAACAACTTATCCAGTTAACCAACTTGGTAAAAAAAACTCAGTTTATAATTTCTGATAACAATGTCCATATAACCTATTGCTGCTGAAGTATGTACTTAGTAAAACTATAATATTTTTGGAACAGTTCAAAAATGTTTTCTTTATCATTTAAAACCTAGAATTAGTTACGCAGACATTATCAATAGTCTTACTTGTTCAGATTTCCCACCTATCATGGATTCATAGGTTCCCTCCATATGGCTATATATCGAAGCACTCCTCTTTCTTATATACTGCAATGTTTAGTCCTAATAAAAATAATCAATCAGATTAGCTTCTCTGCTTTTTTAACAATAAATTATCATGGATTCCTTACTGTGACTTAACCACTTTGTTTATTTCAAATTAGACAATCATATTTTAGAGAGAGAAAAGAAGGCATCATAATGGGAGGGGGGAGGGGAATATCCTATACTCTTTGAGGGGCTTTTGATTATTATCGGCCGTGTCTGGTACCACCAAATGGATGATAGAGTCGAAGAATAATAGGGACAAACTTTACCTTTTCATATGTACCTATAACTCAGCAAAGACAATAGGAGCCAAAGTGTTGGATTGTACTCGTTTTCGTGGAGC
>JANAVB010013359.1:0-89707 GCA_029216955.1 Iris pallida
GTTTTCCTTGTTGAGGACTTATCCAAAATTCATGATTTTTATCACCTTTGGTAGTACTTTGAGAGGGAGCATTCAAGTCGACTGAATTTCTCTTTCTCAAGTATTTTTCTCCTTTACCTTCATGTTTATCTAAAGCATGATAAGGTAATTGAGTTCAAATGCATGAACTTGGATAAGCATATAGATTTTGCAAATAATGAGATTACTTTATATCAATTGCAATATTTTACATTGATCATTTTTTTATTTTTTCCACTATTTATTGTGGACAATTATGATTATTAATGGTTTCTTTGATCAATGTTTGAAGTTTACATCTTTCAATTGGTATCAAGTTTATTTAATGTCATATCTCAATTGGTATCTATTAGTTGCAATTATCTATTCCTCTTGGCTTTTGTTTGAAATCCTTTATTTCATAGTTCTCTTCCAAAACTAGAGCAATATTTCATATCCTATTGTGTTTGGATTTATTCCTTGGATTTCAAGTTGGTAAACTACTTATTTTTTATTTTTCAAATTCTTTTAGTTTTACCAACTATATTGTGTTTTGACAAGCTATTCTCTATTTGGTACTCTACATTTGACATGTAGTTTATATACTTGTCTTTACACCCTTCTCCCATTGTTTTTCATTAGTATATATTGATCATGATTGTCTATAAGTTTCCCATAAGTTCCCCATGCTCTGATTTTTATGCTTGAGATTGATTTCTTTTATCTCTTAGTACGGGGGAGCCTATTTTTGATCATGTCAAAGGGGGAGAAGTAAGTTTAAGTATGTATTTATAAGTAATCTAAGTAGTATGCTTTCAGTGATATTGCTTATGTCTTATGTTATATGATACATGCATCTATTAGTCTATACTAAACTTAACCGATTTGCCATAATCAAAAGGGGGAGATTGTTGGCCCAATGATTGTATCATATTTTTGAATATGGTTAATCTATTAAGTTTAGCATTTCATTATCACTAATCTTTATACTATCGCTATAGCATTTCTACTTATACTTATACCTTTGGTGATATGTGCCTATTGGTTTACATATTAGTGATATGAGCTTTCTATCTTAAATTTAATCGGGTTGCCAATCAAAACTATGTTTTTGATTGGGTTATTCAATTAAGTTTAATCATTATGATATCACTAACTTTTATGCTATCACCTTAGCACTTATACGTAAACTCAACATTGTCCTAATGTGCATTAAACTTATCACACTTGCTACTATGTATATTGCTTTGTTCGTCTAACATGTACATACAGAAAAGCAATAAGCAAGATCAATGTGGACATATGCAATGAAAAATCATGGTGGGCCAAAGACGATGGTATTCCACAAAGATTTTTCTGAACCACACGACGACATCTCCGGAGCCACGCACCCGGGGGTTCCGCTGCCCGGCAAGCGGACGGGGGTCGAGGGGCAGCGCTCCTCGTCGGGGGTTCGGGGCGAAGCCCCCGAAAGGTATTCAGTTTTCACAAACTGGATATCTTTGGACAGCTGCCGCCAAGAAAAAAAGCCAACATCTATCAAGGAAAGAGGCCATGCCATGCCATCATCATTTCAGACTCTGAAGAAGCCTGCACCTGCTACAGTATTTCTGGAGTTTGTAATGAGTCTTAGGAATAATTGTAAACACAAAAAATGGATGGCAAAATCGAAAGCTAGGGTAGAAATTAGTCTAGGATCATTTTCGGATGAAAACCGGCATACCGACGGTATACCGGTTTTGTTCACAGAAAGTTTCTGTCTACAAAATCGGCATACCGACGGTATACCGGGTCATACCGACGGTATACCGATTCTGTAACGTTGAAAGTCCAACGGTCGGATTTTCAGCATTAAATGATCCCAACGACTATATTTCGAGCCGTTGCAATCCCAGACCGGTATACCGACATGCCGACTCATATCGGCGGTATGCCGGTCGCTGAAAAAAGTTGCCTTTGGCTCTTTTCAATGCTTTGGTTATAAATAGCCTTGAACTCCTTCATTCAAGGATGATGCTTTGAGCCTAAAAATTTTCTAAACCACCAAAGCCTATCCACAAACAACTCTACAAAGCTTTCATTTGCCATCCACAAAATGTGTTAGAGTTATTGAGTTGAAAAGTAAGATCTTTATCTTACTGTATAAGAAGATCAAAACCTATTGTGAAAGGTTGAAGTTGGAGAGTCTTCGTATCCAAACTCTCGGTTGAAGTTGGAGAGTCTTCGTATCCAAACTCTTGGTTGAAGTCGGAGAGGCCTTCGGATTAAAGCTCTCGTGTAAGAAGTTGGCGAGTTCTTCGGATCCAAACTCATGTGTAACTATTTGCTCAAATAGTGGATTAAATCCGGAGAGAGTTCCGGGACTGGATTGCCTCTAGGGAGGATACCAGGATACATCGGGTGTCGGTATTGTGATTACTTCTTCTCTTGCACTTATATTTTTAAATTGCCAATTAGCTTGTGCTAAGTGCTTGATTAGTTAGCTTGACCCTATTCACCCCCCCTCTAGGGTTCCTACAGTCCTAGGAGTACACTTTTGTTTTCGTCTGGGAACTGTGTCGATGGAGTGAGTGGTAATAAGTTGACTCTGTTGACGATCTGATGACGATCTCGAACTCTCTGAAGGTCTGGGTTGCTCTGGATGCCGGTACGTTTGATGAATGCTCGACAAGTAGAAGCTCTGGGCCTTTTACTTGTAGGATCGGACATTTTTTGTCTTTGTGTGTGTATGGATGAAGGAATGATTCTTCTATTTATAGGCAACAGAATGATCTGCTTATGTGCGCATATGCGATATGCGCCTGGAGAGCTTGCACGTAGAGATGCCATGTGGCTGATGCTATAGGGCGCATGGACGATACGCCCTAAAGTTGGTGCTGAATATGTTTGAGCTACAATGTTGGCCTACGATTGAGCTGACACGTTGTAGTGCCCTGTCCCTATATCGTGCCCCGTTTTCGTCCACAGGGTGCATGAGAAAGAAATACTGTAGCTACCGATTCAGTCGAGACCGATAGATCGGGATCGGTTGAATCGATCGAACGGAACGATTGAATTAAGATCATTTTCTCGTTATGCAAAGGATTCTTCGGAATCAAGTCCTATTCAGTGGGTTGCGCCTCAAGGATTGGCTCTGCGGCTGAGTCAGAAAAGACCTCCCGTTGCTCTGCTTTTCATGACGTACTTGCTTTGGCTTTGGTTTTTGCGAATGTGTTTTCGTGAATGTTTTTGATAGTTTTATGGCTTGCATTTTCGAACTTCGCATTCGTCTCGAATTCGTTGAATAATACAGTATTCTAATCAGTTGCTTATGCGATTGCAGGTGATCATAGGCGACGTCTAAGCCCAGCCAACCAGTCCCTTGCCTGAACCAAAAACTAAGGTAAATGGCTGACCTTCTTCGCCTGGACCCTCTGTTTCATAATCAAATATGAACCACAAAAACAATGCTCGCAGCCATAGTGTAGAATCAATGAAATCATGGCACGATTCTTTACAAAACACTTACTATCGAACTGCTTTACATGAAAAACTGATGCCTGCTTTCTTATGCCTTATTTACTTAGCCCATGCAAACCAAAGGATCAATTGATTAACGTTTATCACAATGATACGACTAAAGTGCATAAATGACTAAGTTCAAAGAAAAGGGTCAGTTTCACACCAAAAGAGAAAGTTAAAGGTTCTAGTAAAAAGATAGAATATTTTATGAATCTGCAAAACGATCATTGGACAACTGATACATAAGGCGTAGTTTCCTCGAACGGTTGCCTAGGCCAAGGAACCAATTTGGCCCGGGAGGAGCCATGAATCGGGGTAGGTGATTCGGGAACTTTCGCACAGGGTCGCTACCCGCCGCGAAAGGGTCACCGTCTAACCAAGCTATAGTCTATGATGGCTTGACATAGCTAGTAACCTTCACCCCCCTTTCACTGCTTGAACTAATGCACGTGACACGGGATGATTATGATAGCTACTCAATGTATACAATTTCATATGCTTGCCTAAAAACATGTTAACATGCAAATCAATCAGGATGATTAGAAAGATCACAAAAATAGCTAACATGTTTTATAAAACTGCTTGAACCAAATGCAGAGCTTGGGTTTAATTAGCCACTCGCCAGTACATGTTATTGTGCTGACCCTCGCTCTTTGCAAGTGCCAGAAATCAGGAAGAATGCGACAACTATCTAGGCGACGTTCGTGTCTTTGAAGCTTTGACCGCGCGTCGAAGACCCCGCCGCTGAACTTTTGAAGACTCTCCGCAAGTCCAAGGAACATGTCTCGGCATCCCTCACATCCAGGTGGCTGGAATACTTTTGTTGTAAATGAGGGATGTATGTATGGAATGGTTATCTCATCGATACTCCTTTTGTAATCGAGTCATGTTGTCATGGTATGATTGTAATAGAGTCTGTAAATGATGTCTATTATCAATAAAAATCCAAAGTTTCTCTATCTCCATGAGTTGTTCAATTTGTCTGCGCTCTCTCTTAGCAGATGTGTTTCGGATTACCTTATGACTATGCCTTGTGCGATCGCAACCTAGGTTCTCACGACATCATGCCCTGGGACGACTATCAATTCTTCAGAATCGGGGCATGACATAATGGTATCAATGCACGGCTTTACGTCCTTGGCCTCCAGTCTCGAGTCTCTAGTCTCGAACCGTTGATCTCGTGTTGATGAGATGAGTTGTTCCATACGCTGATTCCAAGACATTTTCTGAGACTAATAAGAATTGTCTTTTTCCCAGGAGTTGTGGGACCCCGGGCATAGGGCAAGCGAGGACTTCCAGTGGCTCGAGTAGTTCCGAAGTCGAGCCTTCCATCAACCCAATGGGGAGGATGCCTATCGAAGCCGGACCTTCCGGCAATCCTATGTAGCGGATGTTGCATATGCTCGAATGCAGCAGCAGGCCACAGCATTCCAACAAGAAAGCAAGAAGCTGTGCCAGCAGTCCGAAAGATGACAAGCCCAATTTGAAGTCTGGTTCGAATGGCAGTTCAAGATGCAACAAGGGCAACTTGACACACTACGACAATTGGTGCAAACAGTCGTGACCAACGGGAACTTTGTAACCTGTACTGTTGAACCTGTGAACCAGCCCATCGAAGTCGCACTCGAGGAGCCATCATCTCAGCTTTTGCCGCCAGAGAATAACACCTTCGACTATACCAACTTCAAGAAGGCGTTTCGCACTTCCTTCTCCGGTACCGAAGACCCTTCCCATGCGATCGACTGGTTAGACGAGATCGAGGGCAACTTCGAGCTCCTCTGCATCGATGAGGCAAAGAAAGTCGCATGCGCCCAACTTCAACTTCGATTGAACGCACATGACTGGTTGGCGGTACAAAATCAGGCTATCCGTCGCGATGACTCCACCGTGCCGATCTCCTGTGCTACGTTCTGCAAGGCCTTCGAAGTCGAGTACTTATCTGCTGCGGTCGGCCAGGCGAAGGAGAACGAGTTCATGCAGCTAAAACAAGGAAACATCAGTGCGCGAGTATGCAACAGAATTCAATAAGTTTGCTCGATTTGCTGGTGTCTACCTGCCGACGGCGACGAGGCAAGCATGGATATTCGAAGTGGGCCTGAGGCCTTTAATTTTTTCCCATTTGACTGTGCCCAAGTATTAAACAATGGGCAAGTCACTCAACCATGCCCTCTGCCTCGAGCCTCAATATCCTCCAGTCGCTTCTGGCGCTGTGCATACTTATAATCACAAGCGCCATAACCATGCAGGAGGGAAGAACGCGCATAAGCGTCCAAACCACAGCAACGGAGGCGGCAACCAGGGGAGGAACCGAGTAGTTTACAATCATTGCCACAAGGTGGAACATGGCTAACGAATGCTTAATGAAAATTGGAGCATGCTTCGGGTACGGTCGAGTAGGGCACGTCGTACGCAACTGCCCAGAAGGTGGGTCGAACCAACGCCTCCCACAACACCAACAGAACCGAGGCCAAGCACCTCGGACTCCACAAACCGTACCACAAAATGGCCAAGAACGTCGCCACAATGCCCAGGGCCGCGTCTGCGCCATGACCCGGATGAAGCGTTCGCATCTGACACAGTCATTACAGGTATACTGCATTTCAGTAATAAACCTTCTCGTGTACTGTTTGATTCAGGTGCCACGCATAGCTTTATATCAACGGATTTTGTCGCTGAACACAAATTTCCTGTGACACCGTTAGGCCTGAATCTTAGCGTCAACATACCGTCGGGCACGTCACTCCTTGCAAACTTAGCCTGCGGAGATGGAATCATTTGTATAGGTGGTCAAAAGGTAGGTCTCGATACGATAGTCATAGACATTAAGGACTACGATATCATTCTAGGAATGGATTGGCTCAGTCCGTGCAACACAACCATCGACTGTGCCGAAAAGACGATCACCTTTCGTATACTTGGAGTGCCTGAATTATGTTATTCGTGTGGTAAGGCATCGCCGACTTGCATGGTGTTCTCGACAATATCGGCTCGAAGGATACTGCATTCTGGGTGAAGGCTATTAAGCATCTGTTCGAGACATGAGACAAGATGATGCAAACGCGGGTCAGGACGACAGTGTGGCAGAATTTCCAGACGAGTTTCCGAACGAACTGACCGGCATGCCACCTGATCAAGAGATAGAGTTCACCATTGACACATTCTCCGATACCAGACGATCTCTAAAGCCCCGTACAGAATGGCCCCTGCAGAACTTAAGGAACTCAAAGTACAGTTGCAAGAGGTGCTCGACAAGGGATTCATACGGCCTAGCGTCTCATCATGGGGAGCGCCCGTATTGTTTGTCAAAAAGAAGGATGGCTCAATGTGTCTTTATTTCGACTACCAAGAGCGGAATAAAGCCACCATCCGGAACAAATATCCATTGCCACGTATAGATGACCTGTTCGATCAGTTGCAAGGCGCTTCAGTATTTTCTAAAATTGATCTTCGATCGGGCTACCATCAACTCAAGATCAAGCCGGATGATGTGTCGAAGTCAACCTTCCACACTCGATATGACCATTATGAATTCCTAGTAATGCGTTTGGCCTAACGAACGTCCCAGCTGCTTTCTTGGATTTAATGAATCAGGTGTTTCGACCCTTCCTCGACAAGTTCGTAGTAGTCTTCATCGATGATATACTCGTCTACTCAAAGGACAAGTGGCAATATGCTGAGTATCTGCGGACCGTGCTTCAGGCCCTTCGGGAAAATCAGTTGTATGCGAAGCGGAGCAGTGTGAATTTTGGCTTAGCAGCGTCGCATTCCTCGGACACATCATTTCATCAGAAGGCATAGCAATCGACCCAAAGAAAGTTGAAGCCGTTGTCGATTGAAAATGGCCAGTGTCAGTCGGCGAGATTCGTAGCTTCCTTGGCTTAGCAGGATACTACCGACGCTTCGTGAAAGACTTTGCGAAGATCGCGTTGCCTCTGACTCACCTCACCAAGAAAGGAGTCGCTTTGAATGGTCAGACGACTGTGAAACTTTCTTCCAGGAGTTAAAGCAATGGCTCATCTCGACCCGATACTTGCACTTCCAGAAGGGAATGAGGGATTCCAGATATTCAGCGATGCATCTGGCCAGGGTTTGGGGTGTGTGCTGATGCAACGGAACAAGGTGATATCTTTTGCTTTCCGACAGCTAAAGCCGCACGAGAAGAACTATCCCACCCATGACTGTAGAAGCATGAAAAATCTTAGCTGAAGACATCCCTTCGCCAAAGCGCAGAAGATGCAAAAGACTGAGGCTCAGTACTAAAAAGACAAAACAGAAGATATGGAGAGAAGTCCCTTTATTGTCATGTCTACCAAAGTCTAATAGACACATCAGGACTATGCATAAGGGACTAATTCTGTTCTTCTACAAATGATCTAGTACAGATTCGATAGAAGCGTAGAAGAATCTACGAGGGATGCAGTCTTCGTCGAAGCGCATCCTTCCTGCTTTTTCGATACACACGCTGGAAGATTGACCTGCACTGAAGCATGTTCTGATTTACTTGTGGGCCAGCCTCTCAGAAGCATGTCAGTAACTCAGCACTTTGAAGAAGCCAGAGCCTTCATGCTAGAGGCGCAGCTGCCTTCCTGTGCCAACCTCAGAAATAAGATGGTGGCAGGCCCCACTCCCCTTCTTTTATTTCAGAAGCCAGTGTCTTCACTCTAAAGGCGCAGCTACATGCCTGCACCAATCTCAGACGTGCAAGGGTGTCATACCCTTCCCTTCGCAGCCAATGCCTTCACTGTTCAGAGGCGCATCTACTTACCTGTGTCCGCATGAGGCACAGGATGGTGATATGCTCACACCATCTCCATTCCTACGGCGCAGTCGTCTGCTCCGGATCAGAAGCTTAAGTCACTTTTCTACAAGAGACTTAGGAACTTCCATCTCAACCAATGCAAGTCAACCTGTCGCTCCAAAAGCATAGTAATCTCGTCAACCTAAAGCACAAGCCTACTTGTCGCCTACAGTACAGTGACTCCGTTAGCCCGAAACACAGCTTTATAAGTTGCTTTATATGCACGGAACTCGTCGCTCATCCGAAACACAGCTACTCGTCATCATTCAAAGCCAAGTCCACTCGTCGTCTGAAAGCACAGAAGTTCTGTCGTCTCCAAAAGCACGGTCTACTCGTCGCTCCAGAAGCACAGCAGCACTTAGTCCTCACCAGAGGCGCAGGAAGCATGGGTCCACCCCAATTGGTTTGTTTAAACCGCCTCTTGCAGAAGATTGGGAAGAAATCATGATTGATATCATATCAAATTGATTTAAATCTTAGACGAGGATCAGTTAGACTCCAAATCTAGGATAAAATCCCAAGATTTATTCGGCTATATTCGAGCAAGCAAATCGGCACACGCCATGTGTCACCTCCTTCGGTTATGTTTATAACCACCAGAGATCTCGTTTGAGGGAATCTCGATGTTCGCCACGTGTCAGCGCCGTAGAAGCCCGCACCGTGCAATGACGGCAGATTCTTTTATATCTCAGGAACCCTAATGCACATCGCATATGTGCTCAGTTCTCTATAAATAGAAGGAGTTCTTCTTCCTCCAAGAGATGGATGAAAAAGAGATGGAACATTGACAATCGACAATCTTCAAAGGATCAACAATCTCTATCCACGAAGAGTCGACCACCCTCATCCACCTATCAACCAAAGAACCAACCAACCATCTTCAAAGGATCAACAATCTCTATCCACGAAGAGTCGACCACCCTCACCACCTATCAACCAAAGAACCAACCAACCAACCATCTTCAAGGGATCTTTTCATCCAGACAGCCTCTTGATCGGTGACCCTAGAGTCCCATCAAAGGCGCCAAAGAGCCATAGCAAGGTTGATTCATCGTCAAATCGTCAGCGGAATAAAGGAGCCACTGCATCGCTCGATCTCCATCATCACACTTTTCCAGAAACCTCTTCTCTCTGTACTTAGAATATCCTATTTAGGACTTCCTTCTTTGTACACAGATACCTTATACGTTCAATAAAATAAAAAGTTTGTTCAACCTTTTGTTACGTCGAATAAAATAGCGACTCTGCTGGGGACTACCTTCTCCTCCAACGAGAAGGCGGTGATGCAATCTGATGACAACTTGCTAAGAGCTTCTCAAGACATGCTGGTCGTACGCTTCGACCAGCAAGCTTTTGAAGATCTCCTCTCTGATGAAAAGTCGAAGACTTCGAAGCGGTTCATACAACCGAAGAAGACTCGACGTGTCTGGAGGCCTAAGGCGATGCAGCCAGCAGAACGATGGCGGGAACTTCGTCTCAGGACCCCCTCAACGTCAAGGCCACAGAGAAGATCCCGGATGTACAGCCTTATCCCCTCGCCCGATTCCTATCCCAAAAAAGCATGGCGAGGAAGATAGTGGTTTCGTAGTTGATCTGACGAAGGAACGAGGCCGAAGGAAGCGCACACCGGTCCAACCCCTTACGACGGGAGTATTGCCGGTAAGGATCTATCTTCGACATAATCGCTTTCCCTTCAGGTAAACTATCGGCGAACTCTGAATACTACTTGCCGCTGGGGTAGTAGGAAGAGATCCTAGGTGGCTCGCGCTTCGTACAACAAGCGTACGACACCAGCGGCAGACCAGAGGCCCCTGTTGACAGTAACACGTATGCCGACGAAAATCTATACAAGACTGGCTCTCGCGCTCCGATGCCTCAACCAGTCGAATTTTCCTTGTACTTCTGTGCATAATCTAAGCCAGGCGGTAAGTCCCACGGAGAGGGAGCTACGCGAGCAGCGTTCCCGTAGGAGCGACAGGAGGCTTCCTCGCCAGACCTGCTCTGACCGTACTTACATGCAGCTTTCCTGCATGTACAAGGCGTGCCTAAATCAAGGCACTCTTATACCCAGATTGCCATCAACTACCATTATCAGCAGACGGCTGACCATCGTCGAGCAGGCGTTCCGTCTTTCAGAGACTCTACTCCATCCCGACCCCATGCCAGAGGCTTAACAGGGGTCGGTGAGCCATAGAGAAGACGAGCCCCGTATCGCCACATGCTACATGACACAGGGTTCCAGAGCTTTCAAGAAGCCCTCACAGGATCCTTCTATATCGGTTGCTAAACCGAAGAAGAGGTCAGAGAACAGTAAAGCTAAGGTACCCGATGCAGATGTGTTCCAAGGCACTCGTTCCAAATTTGCATTGGGTGCCTTGTCAAAAATTGGGGGTAGCCAGCCTCCTACCATGCACGACAATCCTGTGTTCCAATCTGATGAGGCGCAATACGACACGGATGTCTCCATTGGTGCAGCCAGTCACCAGAACGGGGGTAGCAACCATACTGAGTCCGAAGAAGATTACAATCTTACGGTATATCCTTAGGACAGTGAGACTCAGGCGTCTGAGCCAGAAAGTGAAGGATCCACGGCTCCCTCGAGTCACCCTCACATTCGGTCTGTGTTCATGGCCGATGGCAATGAGGAAGACAACAACGAAGCTCTCAGACGTATCGAAGTCCTCGAGATGAAGTTAGATACGCTGACGGACACCATGGACCCTATCCTCGGTCATAATAGACCTCAAGAGTAGCATGGATCTCGTTGCCTCTATACCTGCGCGTGATCCGCCAACCAAGGACGAATCCAGAAGGTTGCCTACTACCAATCAGGTAGGACCATCCTCGTCTACTCCACCGGCTACAGGCTCCACAATGCCGGCCGACATACAACAGGCCATCAAGGAGCTGTATGCTCGTCATGATGCCAAGGAGAAGCAAGCAATGCTCCGAAAGATGGGGATCCGGCAGCCATACCCTGCCGAGTGGGACAACATCGTCTATCCTCCCAAATACAATCTGCAGACGCTTACACCTTATCAAGTGAAGGGGTCTCCCCGACAATACTTGAGGTACTTTGCCTCAGTAACGGGGCACCTGGCCAAGGATGATGCCCTCATGTCCAGCATATTCATAGAAGCCCTGCAAGGGGTAGCCTATGAGTGGTTCTGCAGTCTTCCAAACGACTGTATCTCGTCATTTGAAGACCTGAAGACTCGGTTCGTGGACCGATTCTACGAAGGAGGCATAGATATGAGTCCAGAGGGAGAAAGAGCATGTCCGTGCATACATCAAGCACTTCCTTCAGACAGCCCTCAGATTGCCACCCGGCATGCTCGAGCCCATGTTTATGAACTCCTGTCGTAAGAACATGTTACCTGCTATAAAATTATGGCACAGTGCTCCCTGCACGGAGTAGACGCCTTTCATTACAGAGGCGAATATCGCACAAAGGAAAGCCCGGGATGCGCACCTCCTGGGGCTACACTTTCCTGTGCCAGAAAAAAGGGGAGACGCTCGTCCAGCAACAACCCCAAAGACGGTAAATGCAAGCAAGCCATGACCATCAACATCTCCAAAGGTTCAGCAGCTGTGAACCCTAAGTCTGCGAAAGTGTAGAGGCCGAGGAAGACTTACTCCTTCAATGACGAGGATACGCTGGTGCTCTTCGAGATGCTTATGAAGAGTGGCAAACTGTCCATCCGGCACCCAGGCATCCTGATGAGATGGGAAAGGTGGACCATCCTAAGTACTGCCATTATCACCAGTACGTCCATCACTCAACACAGGACTGCTTTGTGTTGAAGGGGCAAATTTAGCTCCTCATTAACACCAACGTCATATCATTGGATTACGAGGAGAAGGCCGTCACGGCCAACATGGTTACTCTCCAGTTTGGGAGTTTTCCAACCATAGAGGTACAAGACGGCGTCATCTCTATTCCAAAGACGACGATGGAAGTAGTCAACCTTCCACCAGCACGGGACAACGCACAAGGGCTCGTCCCGTTCACATGCCTCAAGGCAAGTCATGTGGATACATCCTGACTTGGTTCCCGGCATGATGACATCTACGACCCTTTCTACCAAAGGAAAGAAAAGCAAGGCATGCCACATGGTCTCGACGTCGACCGACGATGCTTTGGTGACCACCCGCTCGGCACAGAGGCAAGAGGAGAGCCAGGCTCTAGACCAGGAGGAGTCTCCACCAAATACTCCTCCTGTCCCAGATATATCAGGAGTAGGTCCACCTCATATCCCTGAGGCACCAAAGACGGTTCCATCCCGAGCCCCTACCGCGGACAAATAGAAACAGAAGGAGGTTCGTTTCGACAAACCTCTCAGAAAGGATTCTACAATCTGGCCTATCAAGCAGTACAACTTCGATATTCTAGCACAGCTGGCCAATACTTCAGCTAGATTATCACTTTTTGAGCTCCTCCGCCTCTCTAAAGAGACCCGAGATGCGCTCAGTGAAGCTTTACAGAACGCTGAGTCCTTCGTCACCTAGGTTCGGCCACCGAAAGTGGATCCCGCAGGTTGCCCACATTGCCACTGCGTTGTCGAAGTGATTCCCGGTATCACTTTCACCCAGCAAGACATGCTGCTATAGAATAACCGGCACAATCACCCCCTATACTATACGGGGTATGTCGGTGCCATTAAGGTCGATCACATCCACATCGACCCAGGCTCCTCTTTGAGCATTATCCCAAGAAGCCTGCTTCAAACGTTAGGGGTTTCGATGCATCGGTTGACAGCCTCGAACACAACAATCAGTGGCTTCAACGCGGGAAAGAGCGAGCCCTTGGGCAAAATTTGCCTAAAATGTTAGATTGGCGACCTTCATATTGAAGTGACTTATTACGTCATTGAAGTAAACATAAATTACAACATACCATTGGGGCGACCATAGATACATGAGTACATGATTGTCCCTTCCACCTACATCAGTATTTGAAAAATGTGGCCAACGACGGGACAATCAAAACAGAGTTCGCTGATATCGACCTGTTCTGAGGACTTGAAGCCAATTGTATGGATGCTGATCTGTACAAATCAGTCCCCTGGGATGACGACAGCAATGATGCTGATAATGAGTCAGAGGCGGCTTCAGAAAGCGCAGCAGTGGCCGAAGAACCTTTAAAGTTTCGACTGAAAGGGAGGCCTCCCAAGGTCTCAGCGCCTCTTGTTGTTAAGCTTCGGGGAAAACCTCCACCTTCACCTCTAGTGACGATAGAAGATGGTCAGGAGACTATACGAATGAGGTTGCCTCGGAATTCCCCAAGGTCGACCATGAAGGCGCATGAGCATCCGACCACTATTCCCTTGATGGTCAAGCTAAAAGGGAGGCGTCATCCTTCTCCTCCGACGGCAGCTCTAGTCTTCACTGACGAAGAGCTGAAAGTTGTCATGGAACTACTCTGGCGCATGCTGGAACACCAAAAATTTCCTGGACAATTCTCTGTGTAAACTACAGACGCAAGTGACAACTGCCAACCATGTGAGCCGAGTTGTCCCTTCCCGGGGTGCCTACTTCGTAGTTCCAGCCAAGAAAAAAGGAGAAACCCATCATATTCGGTCGATTGGAGCATCCGCAGCGAATAACCCCTGACGAACTAGACCTCGATAGATGTAAAATGCAGTTCTACATAGGCCAAAAACCTTATCAATAAGATGGGCTACGACCTGAATAGCAACAAAGGGCTCAATTATGGCAAAGGCTGACGTCTTCTCTTACGAATTCATGCTCCAAAAGGAAAGCTAAAAACTGCTACCAACGTACTCGTCGAGGGCTGGGGTACGTTACACCTACGACCACCTGAGAAGATTCAGAAGAAGAAGTCATGAGGCACTCACACGCTTCTGACTCCTCAACTTGGGACTCTGATACCAGCACGGGTCAAGTCTTTAAGAAGATGTTATCTGCTAACATGATCACTAATCAGTTAACCGTCGAAGACAATCAGCACAGGATGTTACAAGAGTTAGAAGCGTTGGATGAAAAGCGCTTGCTCGTGCAACAAAGGATTGAGCTTTACCAAGCTCGCATCTCTGGGGCCTTCAACAAAAAGGTTTGCGAAATATCCTACCTGGTGGGCGACCTCGTCTTGGCAGTACGGAGACCGATGGTGATGACCCACAAGACGGCTGGGAAGTTCGAGCCCAAGTGGGAAGGACCGTTCGTCATAGAAACGGTGTACTCCAACGGTGCTTGTCGGCTAGCTAAGCCTAATGGGGACTTGCTAATGATGCCCATCAACGACAAGTTCCTAAAGAAGTATTACGTCTGATGACAGAACCAGTATAGGCACCCACAACCCCTAAAAAGGGTGCCCATGAGTTTGGTAAGGGGATCTCTCTCTCCCTCCTATAAATTCTCTCAAGTAGATGAAGCACTTCACGTCCACATTACCTCTGGATTGCTCCTCTACGCTTGGAAGACGCGACTACTATGTCCACATTACCTCTGAGTAGTCGTTCTTCTCGTATCAGTTCTATGATTATCCTGGTGGTCTAGAAAACAGTTCACGTCCATATTACCTTTGAATTGTTGTTCTATACCCCGACAAAGATCAAGCCTACTGTCACGACCAGCTACCTAAATTGTTGGGCCAGGCCGAGCCATGCCCAGCCTACGCTTGAGATAAAACGTAGTAAGCTGTTCTAAAGACAACAGTATAAGGCTAAATGTGCTAACAGTTCTATAAGTGAATAAAAGTCATAAATGCTCCAAACACAAAAGTCGTCTCATATAGAAATAAGTCCAAAGTACAAGTGATCTGAAATGTAAAACTAGATACATGTCCAGTTACAAAATATGTAGCCTAATACATGACTACTCTCAAACTGTCTAAAGCAAAAAGACAACTAGGCGAGGTTCCCCGCAGGAACATCCTCGTAAAGCAAAGCCGGGTCCTCGGCAGTATCTCCATAATATGTATCGTAGAGTAACTCCTCCTCAGTAAGGATACCTACAACGTTATCCTGTCAGGACGGGAGCAAGTACTGATTCTAGCAAACTAAATATACGAAGCATGAACAGGAATGTAATAAACTGGAATCATGGCATATCATGGGTTAATTAGTTCTTTTTAGAATTAACAACATGTAGTTTAAAAGTTTAAAACCGTAGCATGTACGTGAATCGTCAATAGGTGAATAGGATGTACAGCGGTACATATCAAGTTTTTCTGGCATGCACATACGTGCACGAACGGCATCGGTGTATATCCATACACAAACGAGATCAGAACATACGGCAAGGTCACATATAGAATGTCACCGAGCGCGGTAAATACATACGGAGAAGGGGGTCATGTTCACGTACAATACTAACAGTTTCCCCTTAACCCGTTATTTAAACATGTGAGAGATATGAGATACTATCTAAAATGGTAGAGACTAAAAGTAATACATGTAAAGTTCTAACTTGCTACCCCAAGGATCAGCATTTAACATGGTTGGTAAATCGCAGTTTATTGTTATAGCAGTATGTAAAGTTCGTAGAAAGTACTTGCCTCTAGCAAAGCAAAGCAAAACAAGCTGCGATAAAAGTGCTATAGATGTCCGGTAACTCGTCACTGTAGAAATAAATGCAATAACTTAGTTTTTACACTAAGCTAAAACGCTAAGACACTAATTGGTGAAACACGACTTGTGACTGGGCACCTAGCGGAAATGATGACTCTAGCATAGGAGACCAATGTGGGGTGACACACTACTATAACTAACTTTCTAGGGTCTTTACACTAGTGAGGGGTGGGGTTCAACACGGCTAAAACTCAAAATAACACAAAAAGTTACAAGTCGTAATTAATCAATAAATAAATCAAATGATCATTGTGTTTTAACAATTTTTAAGATAGACAAAAGGCTTAGTTTTACATAAAACAAAGTACCAAAAAGATCCTTGCTAATTATAGAAATTTATTAATTTTTCTGGAATTTATTAACCAGTACAAGTATTTTATAAAAATCAGTTTTCCTAAGTATACAGAAAATGAGTTTTGGTTTCATATGCCAAACTAGTGGCAAAACAGTAAATTAAATACTATAAAAATTATACTAAATTAGCTAAATTAACATAGTATCTAAATACTATTTTTCCAGAATTTTAGCAGTATTTAAGTATTTTTAGAAATCCAAAAACAGCATTGCACACAATTGAAATTAAATAATTAATTATCTGCGTATTTTGTCCATGTATCTAATTTGAACCAAAGTTCAAATACAGGACCCAAGGCCATGAATCAAGTCCAATATGACTTGTACAGGTCCTGAATGTGTGAAAACATATTTGGGCCCAAAAACCCCTGCTAGGCTTGGACACCAAATGGTTGCAGTAATTTAAATACACTAAAATACAAATTGGTAAATAGTACAAAATAAATATTAATATTTTAATAAGGCAAATTTATACATAGTAGTTATAAAAATGTGATAAGTATATTTACATAGGAAAATAACTTACACTAAGTATAGTGAAATACATATATAAAATGGTATATATATATAATAATATATATACTAAATATAGATATTTACATAAGGGATATATATATGTTTAAAAATTACATATATATACATATGTATAAGAAAATACTTAACTATAAAATATATATATATATACAAATATTGTATACATATACATATATAGTATATATATAATAATAATATATACAAGAAAATATACATATATACATATGTGTACATAATACATATATATATATATACATAATATAATAAAGTACTAAAAATGAAGTACATATATATAAAAATATAAAAAAAAAGCATATATATATATAATATAGTAATATAATAATACATATATTATAAAACAAAAAGAAAAGAAAAAGGAAAGAAAAAGAAAAAGAATTAAACACAGCAGCAAGGGGCTCGAACCCGAGCCAGCGCTGGGGGGTGAGTTTAGGCTAGGTCGGGCTGGCCAGGGGGCCAACCCGAGGGTTGTGTTAGGATTAGGGTTTTGTTTAATTTATTTAGGTTAGGTTTAACATTAAACATAAAAAAATAATAAACTCGATCCTATGTCCGGACAGTTAGGGACACAGGATTTCTACGTTTCCGGGTCGATTTAGACACGCACGACACGAGTTTCACGTGTCCAGTTCCACACTCGTGCTCGCCAGGACATGGCGAACAACATATGTGGACACGAGCCTCACACGACACGATTTAACACTGCTACTCACGTGTCCGGTCGTCGAAGGGGGATTTCGAAGGTGCTGACGGCGGAGGAGAGGTCGGGACGGCGGCGCTCGGGTGGCGACGCGTTCGCCTTGTCAGGCGAACCCTTTGGTGGTGGTGGTAGGGGGTGGCGTTCGTCGTAGGGGCGGCGCTGGGGGTTTAGCCGGAGTTAGGGTTCCGGTAGGGAAAAGTGGAGGAGACGGTGGCGTGGGCGGTCGTGGTGGGGTTTTAGGGTTAGGGTCAGGACTGGAAAGAGGGAGGGGTTTAAGTAGGGGCTTGAGGCGGTCGGGGGCAGCCGGAAAGGGCGGGGGCAGGCTGCGCTGGCGGTCGTCGATCAGCGGAGTGGGTGAGGAGAGAGAGTGTGGTCGTGGGGGGGTAGTGTAGATTTACAGTGGGGTCCCTAGACTTAGGTTATTTACCAATAGGTCCCTAAAGCTACTGAATGCAAAATAGGATTTGCAAAACAATATTAAAAAGATTTAAGTATTTGCAGAAACTATTTAAAATATTTAAAGTAATTACAAATCTACATTAAAACAATTCTAAAATTTACAAAATGATATTAAAATTTAAATAAATTGCAAAGAGATATTTTTAATATAAAACTCATTTAAAAATTATTTTAAAAATTCTAGAAAAATTTCTAAAAATCCTAATAATTATTTTAAGGCTATAAATGACATTAAAAATTAATTAACACTTAATTAACTAAAATTTGAAAAACAGGGGCTTACAAGTCTTTCCTCCTTGAAAAATTTCGTCCTCGAAATTCACAAGGATTGAAGACCCTACAATATTCTAACATAGCAAGCAATGCAACAAAATGACTAAGGCTACAATCGAAACTAACCTCTAAGGTATCAAGCGGGAACGGGTGGTTCCCTCGCAGCGGTTGGATCGAACAGGTAAGGGTATCTCTCCCTCATGTCCGACTCCCTCTCCCAAGTAGATTCACCTGGGGAGTGACGTCTCCAAGCTACTCGTACTAGGGGTATAACCTTGTTCCTCAGTCTCTTCTCTCTCTTGTCTAATATCTCCACTGGCTGCCCAGAAACTGTAAGGCTCGGTCCGACCTCCAACTCTGAATGATCTAGCACATGACTGGGGTCTGGAACATATCTTCTCAGCTGAGATACGTGAAAGACATCGTGAACTCCTGCTAGGTTGGGTGGAAGTGCACCCCTGTAAGCTACCTCTCCAATCCTGCCAAGTACCTCGAACGGCCCGATGTATCTGGGGCTCAACTTCCCTCCTCGTCCGAACCTGATCGTCCCTCTAGTAGGTGATATCTTCACTAGCACCATATCACCATCTGCGAACTCCATCGGTCTGCGACTAGCATCAGCCCAGTGTTTCTGCCTCCTGAGCTACTCTGAGCCTGTCTCTGATCATCCCGACCTTCTCTGCTGCATCTGATCATCTCTGGCCCAAGCATAACTCTGTCTCCAACATCATCCCAAAAGAGCGGTGTGCGGCATCGTCGTCCATATAGCGCCTCGAAAGGAGACATACCGATACTGGCTTGGTATCTATTGTTGTATGAAAACTCTACCAAGTGCAGATGGCTCTCCCATGACCCTTCGAAGTCCAGCACGCAGGTCCTCAGCATATCCTCCAGTGTCTGTATCGTCCTCTCGGACTGCCATCTGTCTGCGGGTGGTACGCCGTACTGAACTTGAGCCTACTGCCCAACTCCTCCTGCAAGCTCCTCCAATAGTGGGATGTAAATCTGCTGTCTCTGTCTGACACGATGCTCACCGGCACTCCGTATAGGCAAACTATCTGCTGCATGTATAGCTCCGCCAACTTCTCGGCAGAAAGCCCCACCTTGAAGGGTATGAAGTGCGCACACTTCGTCAGCCTGTCTACGATGACCCAAATGGCATCCTTCCCTCCTTGGGAACGAGGAAGCCCTGAGACGAAGTCCATCGTAATATGTTCCCACTTCCACTCGGGAATGGATAATGGCTGCAACAAACCAGCTGGCCTCTGGCGCTCCGCCTTGACCTGCTGGCAAACTAGGCATCTCGAGATAAAACGTGAGACATCCCTCTTCATCCCGTGCCACCAAAGATATTCCCGCAAGTCACGGTACATCTTGTTAGCACCAGGGTGAATATAATCTCGATCGGTGCGCCTCCTGCAAAACTGCCTCTACCAGCTCTTCCTTCGGCACGCACAATCGGCTGCCATGCCTCAAGGATCCATCCTCTGCTATAGTGAAGTCATCCAGCAATCCTGCTAACGCCTGGGCTCGAAGTCTGCGAAGGCTCTCATCTGTAGGCTGTGCCTCCCTGATATGCTCCATCAAACCTGACTGGATGTCAAGCGCCATCATCTGTATCACTGATCCTGGCCGAACTAGCTCGATGCCGAACTTCTCCAGATCCTCCCGCAAATGACGATCAATCATCAGGTACCATGCCATCGGATGCCTGCTCAGCGCATCCGCCACCACATTTGCCTTCCCGGGGTGATACTGTAAATCGATGTCGAAGTCTTTCATCAACTCCAACCATCATCTTTGCCTCATGTTCAGCTCTTTCTGTGAACACATACTTCAAGCTTTTGTGGTCAGTAAAGATCTCCACACGCTCTCCGTATAAGTAATGTTTCCATAACTTGAGTGCAAAGATCACCGCAGCTAACTCTAGATCATGGGTAGGATAATTCCTCTCATGAGTCCGTAATTGCCTAGATGCATAAGCAATCACTTTTCCATGCTGCTGTAGGACACATCCTAGCCCCTTCCCAGAAGCATCGCTGTAAATAGTGAAACCTCCAGAACCTGAAGGTAAAGTCAGAACTGGAGCGGTCGTCAGCCTCCTCTTCAGCTCCTCAAATGCTGCCTGGCAGTCCTCTGACCAGATGTACTCTGCGTCCTTCCGTGTCAGCTTCGTCATGGGTTCAGCTATCCTAGCAAAGTCCTGGACGAACTTTCTATAATAGCCTGCTAAACCCAGAAAGCTCCTGATCTCTGAAACTGACGTCGGAGCCTTCCACGTCTCAACTGCAGCAATCTTCCTGGGATCCACCGATTCTATCTCCAGTGACTACATGGCCGAGAAACTCCACTCGGTCTAAAAAGAACTCGCACTTTGGTAATTTGGCAAACAATCTCTCCTGCCTCAGAATCCCCAAAACTATCCACAAGTGCTCTGCATGCTCCTCTGGCGTCTTCGAGTATATCAGGATGTCGTCGATAAACACTACGACGAACTTATCCAGATACTGGTGAAATGTCTTATTCATCAAGTTCATAAAGACAGCTGCACATTTGTGAGACCAAATGGCATCACCAGAAACTCGTACTGCCCGTACTTCGTGTTAACGCCGTCTTCTGGATGTCTGCTGCCCTAACCTTCACCTGGTGGTACCCGAATCTCAAGTTATCCTGGAAAACACCTTCGCCCCGCTCAACTGGTCGAACAAATCATCTATCCTGGGCAGAGGATATTTGTTCTTGATGGTGATGGCATTCAAGGCCCGGTAGTCAATACACAACCGGACTGTACCATCCTTCTTAGGCACAAAGAGCACTGGCGCTCCCCATGGAGAAGCACTGGATCGAATGAAACCCTTTTTCAACAGGTCATCAATCTGCTCTTTCATCTCTACTGCCTCCTTGGGATTCACTCTATAGCAAGCCCGGGATACTGATATGAACCCGGCACTAAATCTATGGTGAACTCCACATCTCTGTCAGGCGAAAGCCCTGGAAGATCCTCTGGAAATACATCCATAAACTCCCTAATGATAGGATGTGGCGGTGCTGCATCCCTAACTGTCGCATAACAGTTCGGCTCTAGGCTGATCTCCGGCCCTGTCCTCCTGACACTGAATGGTGCTGTGCCTGGGGGACTGAACAAAATACTACCCTCATGACAATCTATAGATGCATGGGCATAGCTAAGCCACTCCATCCCCAATGATATCATAACCGGGGAGTGGCATCACAAAGAATCGTCCCCTGAACTCTCTCCCGGCTATAAAAATAGAACATCTATAGATAGATCTAATAGGCACTGGTCCTCCTCCCGTCATCACTCTACTAATCTCCGAAGTAGGTGTAGCTACTAGATGGTGTTTATACATAAACTCTAGTGATAGGAAGCTATGAGATGCACCAGAATCAAACAAACATAGAGCTAGAAAAGTATGCAAATAAACATGACCTGTGATGATGTCAGCTAAGTAATCTGGCTCCGAAACCTGCTCCGGCTCAAGGGCTAGGCTATAAACCTTCCCCTGAGGTCCCTTCTGCTGCTGCAGATGCTGCCCAAACCTCTGCTACTGAGTCGGAAGCGGTCCTCTAGTCTTCGCTACTGGGCACTCTCGAAGCTGATGGGTGGCAGACCCACAAGCTAAACACTGACCCAACCTCTTCCTACAGACGAAAGAGTCGTGGCCTACCCTCTTGCAAAAGTACACAAGGTTCCCTTCTGCTGCTGCGCTGCTGCCGGGGTCCCGGGGCTCTAACTGGCGGGGTCGGGTGATGTGATGTAGGGGGACGGTAAGTCTGCTGGGTCGGCGTCGGTGCTCTCTGATGGAAAGCCTGACGCTTGGACGGTCCCTCATGATGTACAGAAGCCAGCCTCTTGCATGACAGAAGACGCTCCTCGATGCTCCGGGATAACTCTAGGCTCTGGTAGTAGTCAGTCGTACCGTTTGCCACTATAAGAATGCCGATGTCTGGAACCAGACCATGGCAAAACCTACGGGTCATCTCCTCTGGATCTGCAACCAGACTAGGAGCAAAACGGCTCAGGCAACTAAACTCTGCCGCATAGTCATCAACAGAGCGGTTCCCCTGCTGATGTTCTGGAATCGTAGCCCCATGGCTACTCTAGTAGTGGTCGAGAAGAATTTCTTCTTGAACTGGGTCTTGAACTGATCCCAAGTGGCTCTCCCTCTCGCAAACAACGGCTCATTCCAGAACCAGACTCCTGCCAAGTCTATCAGCAAAAATCCCGTTGCCTCGACCTGGAGGTCACCCGGCATCCTAACTCCTAGGAGCTTCCTCTCTACCGAATCTAGCCAGTCATCTACTACTACTATGCCCTCAGTCCCTGAGAACTCCTTGGGATTCAGCCCTATGAAGTCCTTGATCGTCCCCGTTCTCTGCCGTGGCTCTACAGGTGGTGGGACCACGGGACGTCCCTCAGAACGCTCCATGCTCTGGCGGAGTAGGGTAGTCTGCTCCTGATGGGTTGTTAGGAACCCCTGGATCATAGTGAGCAGCTGGTTTCCGTCGAGTGTGACGGAAGCCTGGGTGGGTATAGTAATAGGGGGTAGTGGAAGTATCGGGGCCTGCTGGGACTGTGATGTGGAAGGTGGTGGAGGCATCTGGGTCTGTGGATCTGTGGAGTGGGAGAATATGGTAGGTGGAGGTGGGGGTGTATCATTCAACTAGTCAGCTGACTGGATATGGAGTGCACCATTCTCAGGTGTAACATACTGGGACGAACGAGTAAGCACCATCTAATAAAAAGTAAAAAAGACTTATAAGGACTTGTTTAAAGTAAGCAATCATAGGCAAGAAAATCTAATTATAATAGCAAGCATGTGATGTTTTCCTATGTTGCAATCCTAGCATTCCTCTAGATGTTCTAAGCGTCATTCCTAAAGTTGTCTAATTACCTTAAGTTCCTAATTGCAGGCATGCTTGGTACAATAACGTAACCAAACAATTTAGTCAGGACCTGCATGGGCCACCACTAAAAACATGTCACGACCCGCTACCCAAATTGTTGGGCCAGGCCGAGCCATGCCCAGCCTACGCTTGAGATAAAACGTAGTAAGCTGTTCTAAAGACAACAGTATAAGACTAAATGTGCTAACAGTTCTATAAGTGAATAAAAGTCATAAATGCTCCAAACACAAAAGTCGTCTCATATAGAAATAAGTCCAAAGTACAAGTGATCTGAAATGTAAAACTGGATACATGTCCAGTTACAAAATATGTAGCCTAATACATGACTACTCTCAAACTGTCTAAAGCAAAAAGACAACTAGGCGAGGTTCCCCGCAGGAACATCCTCGTAAAGCAAAGCCGGGTCCTCGGCAGTATCTCCATAATATGTATCGCAGAGTAACTCCTCCTCAGTAAGGATACCTACAACGTTATCCTGTCAGGACGGGAGCAAGTACTGATTCTAGCAAACTAAAAATACGAAGCATGAACAGGAATGTAATAAACTGGAATTATGGCATATCATGGGTTAATTAGTTCTTTTTAGAATTAACAACATGTAGTTTAAAAGTTTAAAACCGTAGCATGTACGTGAATCGGTCAATAGGTGAATAGGATGTACAACGGTACATATCAAGTTTTTCTGGCATGCACATACGTGCAAGAACGGCATCGGTGTATATCCATACACAAATGCGGGATCAGAACATACGGCAAGGTCACATGACCTGTATGAACATCCTGGACACCGTGGGTGATTGTGCTTGTATAAATAATCCACTCCTGTCTTGCATCATGTCTAGGAGGGGACTCCTGAGTACCACGGTCAGGAGCACCCATAAAATGGACTAAGGCTAATAACTAGAATAACACAGTAGTCATGAAGAGATTTTTCCAGCTACAGGCAATCCCGTTACCTGGGCGCGCCTGGGATCTGTAGCCTGCCATCGAGTAGGGCACATTTCCAGCACACTGTCATGTGTTGCACCCTTCAAGCTACTTAAGGGTACATGCATTTCCTGGACGATGTACCCACCTGAATTCAACCCTAATCTTTCGACCTGGGTAACCTGGATGGTCTGCAGGGCTTGTGGCTGTGGAATAATCTCACTGCATCTTGTTAGTAACTAGGACTGTGATAACCCTAGTTAGTTAAAGTATCAAGCCGTAGGTCTTGCTTGGCCGTGAAATGATTGGATGGAGTCTAACAAGTCTAGTCTTGCCCTAATCTTGTTCCAGACTGTTACATGACCAGCATGCTTGTATTTATTTTCTCGATAAATGGTGAGAAACCAAGCTCCGTTCAGATGAAGGGTTACAACCCCGGTCCTTGTTTGGTTTACGGGTTGTAACCTAGCTATCTGAATAGTTCCATGGTTATCTCGTCGTATATCATCCTGGCATGTTTTTCTTATTTCCAATTTTTACCAGTTATTTATATTTCCTGTCTTTTATTATATTATTTTATTCCTGTGCTGATTGCTGGTTTTAGTTCTTAAGTGAAGCTCCTTTGTGGCACTTGCTCTTTCTGGGGTCTGACCCAGCTGGTTTTGTGTGGCCAGATTTCGGAGCAGCTCCAGAGGATCTACCGATCTTCCAGCCAGATGGTGGCCACTAGACGGAACCCTGGCAACGAGTGGGTTTATTTTGGCTCTCCCGCTCTATTGTGAAAATATTTTTTGAGGCGTTTAGCCGACGAGCACCTGTTTAGCTCGATTGTACTTTTTTTACTGTCTGCCTACGGGCTGTAACATGATTAACAGATCCTAGGGTTGATCATGTATGACTAAACTCTTGCTAGTCCTGACATTTTGTACGACTAGCTTCATGATCAGTTGAATATGTAATATTTGGGATGCCTTATTATTGTATATTTAATGATCATACATCTTGTAACTTTTACTTACTTGCTTGTGATTGAGACAATAGGCTTGTTCATGACCTTAAGAGACTGCTGGCTTGTAGATAAACCCTCATGTATCTAGACAGCCGTGACCGTATAGCGAGATGGATTCCATTTCATATACGTAGCTGGCTATGTCTGCCCCCCCTCTCCATTATTCTGGTTCTGGGGCGTGACATGGTTTAAGTGGTGGCCCATGCAGGTCTTGTAAATCAAGATATGTGAGGGTTACCGAATAGATGTCTCAATCAGTATTCGTCCTTGATCTCTGCTCGTATCTTCTAAATCCCTGGATTCTTGTCCTGATCATATGCTTGTATCGTTGATCTGTCCTGGTCCCTCCTTATTGTTCCCTATGTCGTCTTCTTCAGCGGCATTGTTCGTGGTCCTGCCGACCAGCAAGGCGGAGCACCTCCCGCGGACCAGCAGCAACCTGGAGAACAAGCCCAGCATTCCGGAGTAGCCTCCAGAGTCGTGCCTTCTGGCGGAGAGCCACCAGTCCAGCCAGTTCAACCAGTAGAGCATGATGACGGCACTTTGGTAGGACTCGTCAGGACCTTGATAGCCTCCCAAGATCGTCGTGGGGATGCCTTGCAACAAGCAGTGGCGGATGCTTTGACCCGGGGTGGTCATCAGGTAACAGTGCGGCCAACAGCTTCAAGCGTTTGAACCCTCCCTTCTTTGACGGTAGTGAAGATGCTATCGCCGCAGATGCTTGGCTTCAGGACACAGAGGTGGTTCTAGAAGCATCCAAGACTCCAGAGAATGAGAAGGTGGCCGTTGTGCGCCTGCAGTTGTTAGATCTTGCCCGCAGCTGGTGGGCAGCGCAGGCCGTTGGATTAGCAGCACCTATTGCTTGGGCAGTGTTCAGGGAGAGATTCCAGACCAAGTATTTCGATGCCGTGGCTCGGTATGATCTGCAGACGAGGTTTACCAATCTGAAGCAAGGAGGCAGGACGGTCGACGGATATGCGGCCGAGTTTTCTAGACTTAGTCGGTTTGCTCCCACTTTGGTGGCAACCGAGTATGATCGAGCCCAGCGGTTCCAGCAGGGGCTTCATCTGGAGATCTTGTTGGCAGTTGAGCAATTTGAGCATCAGACTTTTGATGCAGTCTTGAGAGCAGCTCGGAGGCATGAGTATACCTCCCAGAGGATTGTGGATAGGACCGGAGGTCGGAAGAGATCTCACGGCCAGATGAATCAGTCTTCAGCACCAGCCCCGGCAGCCAGGGCCTTGACTATTGGAGTTCCGAGGCGGGCGGCCTCAGTGACGTCGGTTCAGCATTCCACTCCGACGCACCCTCAGCAGCAGAAGCAGAAGCAGTCTTCCGCAGTGGGTTGTTCTCATTGTGGGAAGCCAGGCCATGTGGTGGCAGAATGTCGTAGGGCACAGGGATTGTGTCTGGTTTGTGGAGCACCAGACCATAGGGTTGGATCCTGCCCGAACATGGGTGGTTCATCCTCGTCCAACCTTTCTAGCTCTTCGGTGAGAGGACCAGCTCCGGTCCCGCAGCAGCAGTACCCAGTGCCGAGGCCCTTGCCGCCTCAGTCCCAGGCGTTTCAGCAGCAGAGCCCTCAGCAGTATGCTCAAGCCCAGGCCCAGAGTCAGAGCAGGCAGCGAGGAATTCAGCAGAGGGGACCAGCACCCCGAGGGCATGGTCAGGCTATGGTGATGACCATGGAGGAAGGATTGGCACCATGAGAGGTAGTGGCAGGTACTATTCTCGTCAACTCCTTTCCAACTTCAGCTTTATTTGATTCTGGTGCATCGCATTCATTTATGTCTGCACGATTCGCGACACGGGTAGGATTGGAGCCCGAGTCATTATCAGTAAGGCTCAATATACTTACTGGTAACGGACTTGTGGGAGTAGATAGAGTGTTTTCCTCGTGTCGGATCGTAGTTAGCGGTAGAGAGTTCCCCGCTAGATTGATAGAGTTCCCGATGGCCGATTATGATGTGGTCCTAGGGATGGATTGGTTGAGGAACCAGTATGCTAGGATAGACTGCCATATTGGTAGGGTTGTTTTTAGCATTCCAGGCGAGCCAGAGTTTTCTTTCTCCCGAGGCGAAGTTGAGCTTCTCCTCCGATATTGCGGATGGTAGTAGCAGCAGTTCAGTTGCCCAGGATAGTGGATGAGTTCCCAGATGTTTTTCCAGAAGAGCTTCCAGGTATGCCTCCGGAGCGGGAGATCGAGTTCACTATAGACTTGATTCCCGGGACAGCCCCAGTGTCAGAGAGAGTCTACAGGATGGCGCCGTCAGAATTGGAAATCTTGTACAAGATGATTGAAGAACTCAGAACCAAGGGATTCATTCGTGCTAGTGGATCGCCTTGGGAGCCCCGATGCTTCTTGTGAAAAAGAAGGATGGTACGTCCAGGTTATGTGTTGATTATCGTACCTTGAACTCAGTGACAATCAAGAACAGATACCCTCTCCCGAGGATAGATGACTTGTTTGATCAACTCAAGGGGCTTCAGTATTCTCGAAGATTTACTTGCGCTCAGGTTATCATCAGATCAGAGTCAGAGAGCAGGACATCCCGAAGACAGCTTTTAGATCGAGATATGGGCATTGGGAGTTCCTTGTTATGCCTTTTGGAGCAACCAATGCGCCGGCAGTATTCATCGACCTCATGAATCGCATCTTCATGCCTTACTTAGATCAGTTTGTGGTCGTGTTCTTGGATGACATTCTGGTCTACAGCAAGAGTGAGGCGGAGCATGAGCAGCATCTCCGTATGGTTCTTCAGATCCTTAGAGAGCACCAGTTATATGCCAAGTTCAGTAAATGCGAGTTCTGGCTCGATCGCATTTCGTACTTGGGTTATATCATCACCAGAGGAGGAGTAGAAGTGGATCCCCAGAAGATTGTGGCTATTGAGTCATGGCCAGTGCCAGCACAGTTGCAGAAGTTTGCAGTTTCCTCGGATTGGCTGGCTATTACCGGCGATTTGTTTCAGACTTTGCTCGGATTTCAGCACCATTGACGCAGTTGACCCGCAAGGATGCGCAGTTTGCTTGGACAGCAGAATGTCAGAGTTCTTTTGAGCAGTTGAAGCGAGGCCTGATAACAGCTCATGTTCTCACGCTTCCAGATGGGACCGGAGGATTCTCAGTGTACTGTGATGCTTCAGGCAGAGGCTTAGGATGTGTTCTGATGCAGCATGGGAAGGTAATAGCTTATGCGTCACGACAACTTCGTGATCATGAGAGGAATTACCCAACCCATGACTTGGAGCTGGCAGCAGTGGTGTTTGCACTTAAGTTGTGGAGGCACTACTTGTACGGAGACAGGGTAGAGATTTTCACCGACCACAAGAGCCTGAAGTATGTTTTCACCCAGAAGGATCTTAACATGCGTTAGAGAAGGTGGCTGAGCTTCTTGTGGATTATGATGTCAACCTGCAGTATCATCCTGGGAAGGCCAATGTCGTAGCAGATGCATTGAGCAGGAGAGCCGGAGCTATTTCCTAACAGCGCAGCCAGAGTTGTTAGCAGATCTTCAGAAGATGGGTATAGAAGTTGTTCTCCCTTCCAGTGTGGCATTGATGGCCAGTATGCAAGTTCAGTCCACTATAGTCGAGAGGATCCGGATGGCGCAGTCGGCAGATTCCAAGCTTCAGCGACTCAGAACAGAGTGCGAGGCAGGACGAAGACCAGAGTTATGTATTCATGAGGATGGTACACTTCGACATGGTAAGCGTCTTTGTGTACCCAGTGGAGATATCAGACAGGAGATCATGTCAGAGGCGCACAGTTCTCAGTATTCCATCCATCCTGGCAGTACGAAGATGTACCGTGATATCCGGCAGCACTTCTGGTGGAATGGCATGAAGCGGGAGATAGCTCGGTTTGTCTCTCGGTGTTTGGTTTGCCAACAAGTTAAAGTCGAACATCAGAGACCGGCTGGACTTCTTCAGCCCTTACCGATTCCAGAATGGAAGTGGGAGCATGTGACCATGGATTTCGTGACTGGATTACCTAGATCCCCAGCTAGTAGAGATGCTATTTGGGTCATTGTGGATAGGCTTACCAAGGTAGCACACTTTCTCCCGTTCAGAGTTGGTCAGTCGACGGCTCAGCTAGCGGAGATGTACCTCAGGCAGATTGTCAGATTGCACGGAGTGCCATCAGTATCACCTCGGACCGAGATTCAAGATTTACTTTGCACTTTTGGTGTAGCTTGCAAGAGAGTTTGGGGACTCATCTCCAGTTCAGTTCAGCATATCACCCGCAGACAGATGGCCAGTCGGAGCGCACGATCCAGATTCTTGAAGACATGTTGCGGTCTTGCACACTTGACTTTGGTGGTTCATGGGAAGATCATTTGCACCTGGTGGAATTCTCATACAACAATAGTTTCCAGGCCAGTATCCAGATGGCACCGTTCGAGGCGCTGTATGGCAGGAAGTGCAGATCCCCGTTAGCTTGGGATGATGTTGGAGAAAGACAGATGCTCGGTCCAGAGATGATTGCCCAGACAGTTGAAGTGGTCAGGCGAGTCAGAGATCATTTTCGAGTTGCCCAAGATCGCCAGCGCCATTGGGCCGATTCTCATCGGCGCCCTCTCGAGTTTTCGGTCGGCGATCATGTATTCCTGAGGATTTGCCTAACCGTGGCGTCATTCGTTTCGGCGTACGGGGAAAGCTTAGTCCTAGGTATATAGGGCCGTTCGACATTCTAGAGCGAGTAGGAGATGTATCCTATCGTCTCGCCCTTCCGCCGTCGCTAAGCGAGGTGCATGACGTGTTCCATGTATCCCAATTACGACGGTACATCCCGGACCCGAGCCACATCCTGGATCATTCGGAATTGGTTGTTTGTACCAACCTTTCGTATGAGGAGAGGCCCGTGTCTATATTGGATCGAAGAGAGAAGATCCTCAAGAACAAGACTATCAAGTTAGTCCGAGTTGCTTGGGGTCATCACTCTTTGGGGGAGTCAACGTGGGAGCGTGAGGATGATATCCGATCACGATATCCCGACTTGTTTGACTCGTGAGGTATAATGCCTTTCTTATGCCTCATGCCATCAATTCCTTGCTTGCATGATTGATTGATTGCCTAGTATAGCTTGCTTGTTATTAGTGTAGCTTATTCTTGCCCCTCTAGCCCCTTGATTAAATTCCGAGGACGGAATTCTTTTAAGGTAGGTAGAGTTGTAATGCCTGTTGTTCGTATTACGTATTTTGGAAATACGTGTACGTATTTTCTTGTATTGTTCCTTGTTTAGTTTTCTTGGCTTGGTTTAACTCTCGGTTTGGGTTGGCTTGGTTTGGCCGGCTGGTTGCTTGGTCCATCATGGACCAAGATGAACCCCCTACCTACCACCAACCCATGATATTTATTTCCCCACCAACCTTCTCTCTCCTCCATAACTCTCATTTATTTCTTCTCCTTCTTCTTCCTTCCTCTCCATAACTCCCTCAACCCATAGGCAAGTGCAACTTGCTTCCACAAGAGAACTTATTTTTATGGTTCCATTAGCTTCTTCTCATGATTCTAAACCACATTAGAACTTGTCATTTTCTATTTTGAGGCTTTGATTCTTGTAGATCTACAATTTATTATTTTCGGATTTTTGGTGGTTTGATCTATCAAACTCCTTTGCTTTCAAGTTTTGATGGTTTCATATTGTAGATAATTTTATTCTACCAATTTTGACCTTTGGAAAGTTGGATTCGGACTTGTTTTGACCAAGTTATGAGCATTTGGAGTTTTGGGTTCCATCCATGGAGTTCTTGCAGTTCTTGCTGTTCTTGCCCTTTGGAGAAGACAGTGAGCAGTGAGCTAGCTTTTTAGCTTATGCCGCTGAGCTGTACGCTGCTCTTCGAGCGTACGCTAGCCTTCGTACGCTGCTCTTTAGCGAGTGTACGTAGCCTTCGTACGCTGCTCTTTAGCGAGCGTACGCTAGCTTTCGTACGCTAGCTCGAGCGTACGCAGTCTTGAGCGTACGCTAGCTTGAGCGTACGCTGACCTGTAGCTTGAGCGTGCCCTTGTGTACGCTGACCCTTGCATACGCTTCCCATTGGAAATGTATGGATCCTTTGGTACGCAGACCTGAGCGTACGCTAGCTAGTGTAGCCTGGCTTGAGCGTAGCCCGATTACCCTTGATCTTCTATAGCCCTGTATATTGATATTTTATTAGATATTTTACGTCCATTTTATATCCTTACGCCTTTTGTCATGAACTTGATAATCATGAATTTACTTGATATGTTTGGAATGGATAACCGAGCCTGACACGATAGTGACCCGTAGTGGTGCACTCCTGACATGAGTAACCTGACATGACCTGATAGTGGCCCATCATGGCGCACTCCTGACAAGTATACTTGACATGATAAACTTGACAGGTTATATCTTGATAAGCTGTTGCGACGGCTACCTGACATGACATGACCTGTATGAACATCCTGGACACCGTGGGTGATTGTGCTTGTATAAATAATCCAGTCCTGTCTTACATCATGTCTAGGAGGGGACTCCTGAGTACCACGGTCAGGAGCACCCACAAAAATGGACTAAGGCTAATAACTAGAATAACACAGTAGTCATGAAGAGATTTTTTCAGCTACAGGCAATCCCGTTACTGGGCGCGCCTGGGATCTGTAGCCTGCCGTCGAGTAGGGCACATTTCCAGCACACTGTCATGTGTTGCACCCTTCAAGCTACTTAAGGGTACATGCGTTTCCTGGACGATGTACCCACCTGAATTCAACCCTAATCTTTCGACCTGGGTAACCTGGATGGTCTGCAGGGCTTGTGGCTGTGGAATAATCTCACTGCATCTTGTTAGTAACTAGGACTGTGATAACCCTAGTTAGTTAAAGTATCAAGCCGTAGGTCTTGCTTGGCCGTGAAATGATTGGATGGAGTCTAACAAGTCTAGTCTTGCCCTGATCTTGTTCCAGACTGTTACATGACCAGCATGCTTGTATTTATTTTCTCGATAAATGGTGAGAAACCAAGCTCCGTTCAGATGAAGGGTTACAACCGCGGTCCTTGTTTGGTTTACGGGTTGTAACCTAGCTATCTGAATAGTTCCATGGTTATCTCGTCGTATATCATCCTGGCATATTTTTCTTATTTCCAGTTTTTACCAGTTATTTATATTCCTGTCTTTATTATATTATTTATATTCCTGTGCTGATTGCTGGTTTTAGTTCTTAAGTGAAGCTCCTTTGTGGCACTTGCTCTTTCTGGGGTCTGACCCAGCTGGTTTTGTGTGGCCAGATTTCGGAGCAGCTCCAGAGGATCTACCGATCTTCTAGCCATATGGTGGCCACTAGACGGAACCCTGGCAACGAGTGGGTTTATTTTTGGCTCTCCCGCTCTATTGTGAAAATATTTTTTTGAGGCGTTTAGCCGACGAGCACCTATTTAGCTCGATTGTACTTTTATTTACTGTCTGTCTACGGGCTGTAACATGATTAACAGATCCTAGGGTTGATCATGTATGACTAAACTCTTGCTAGTCCTGACATTTTGTACGACTAGCTTCATGATCAGCTGAATATGTAATATTTGGGACGCCTTATTATTGTATATTTAATGATCATACATCTTGTAACTTTTACTTATTTGCTTGTGATTGAGACAATAGGCTTGTTCCTGACCTTAAGAGACTGCTGGCTTGTAGATAAACCCACATGTATCTAGACAGCCGTGACCGTATAGCGAGATGGATTCCATTTCATATACGTAGCTGGCTATGTCTGCCCCCTCTCCAGTATTCTGGTTCTGGGGCGTGACACCCTTAACCCTTATTTAAACATGTGAGAGATATGAGATACTGTCTAAACATGGTAGAGACTAAAAGTAATACAACATGTAAAGTTCTAACTTGCTACCCCAAGGATCAGCATTTAACATGGTTGGTAAATCGCAGTTTATTGTTATAGCAGTATGTAAAGTTCGTAAAAAGTACTTGCCTCTAGCAAAGCAAAGCAAAACAAGCTGCGATAAAAGTGCTATAGATGTCCGGTAACTCGTCACTGTAGAAATAAATGCAATAACTTAGTTTTTACACTAAGCTAAAACGCTAAGGCACTAATTGGTGAAACACGACTTGTGACTGGGCACCTAGCCGAAATGATGACTCTGGCATAGGAGACCAATGTGGGGTGACACACTACTATAACTAACTTTCTAGGGTCTTTACACTAGTGAGGGGTGGGGTTCAACACGGCTAAAACTCAAAATAACACAAAAAGTTACAAGTCGTAATTAATCAATAAATAAATCAAATGATCATTGTGTTTTAACAATTTTTAAGATAGACAAAAAGCTTAGTTTTACATAAAACAAAGTACCAAAAAGATCCTTGCTAATTATAGAAATTATAATTTTTCTGGAATTTATTAACCAGTACAAGTATTTTATAAAAATCAGTTTTCCTAAGTATACAGAAAATGAGTTTTGGTTTCATATGCCAAACTAGTGGCAAAACAGTAAATTAAATACTATAAAAATTATACTAAATTAGCTAAATCAACATAGTATCTAAATACTTTTTTTCCAGAATTTTAACAGTACTTTAAGTATTTTTAGAAATCCAAAAACAGCATTGCACACAATTGAAATTAAATAATTAATTATCTGCGTATTTTGTCCATGTATCTAATTTGAACCAAAGTTCAAATACAGGACCCAAGGCCATGAATCAAGTCCAATATGACTTGTACAGGTCCTGAATGTGTGAAAACACATTTGGGCCCAAAAACCATGCTAGGCTTGGACTCCAAATGGATACACTAAAATACAAATTGGTAAATAGTGCAAAATAAATATTAATATTTTAATAAGGCAAATTTATACATAGTAGTTATAAAAATATGATAAGTATATTTACATAGGAAAATAACTTACACTAAGTATAGTGAATTATATATAAAATGGTATACATATATAATATATATACACATAAATATATAGATATTTACATAACGGATATATATATGTTTAAAAATTACATATATACATATGTATAAGAAAATACTTAACTATATATATATATATATTTATATTATATAATATTATATATATATATATATATATATATACAATATTGTATACATATACATATAATGAATATATATATATATATATGTATACAAGAAAATATCATATAATATGTGTACATTACATATATATATATACATACATAATTAATAAAGTACTAAAAATGAAGTATATATATATATATATATATATATATATTATATTATATAAATATATAATATATATAATACATAATATAAAACAAAAAGAAAAAGAAAAAGGAAAAGAAAAGAAAAAGAATTAAACACAGCAGTAAGGGGCTCGAACCCGAGCCAGCGCTGGGGGGGTGAGTTTAGGCTAGGTCGGGCTGGCCAGGGAGTCAGCCCGAGTGTTGTGTTAGGATTAGGGTTTTGTTTAATTTATTTAGGTTAGGTTTAACATTAAACATAAAAAATAATAAACTCGATCCTGTGTCCGGACAGTTAGGGACACAGGATTTCTACGTGTCTGGGTCGATTTCGATACGCACAACACGAGTTTCACGTGTCCAGTTCCACACTCGTGCTCGCCAGGACATGGCGAACAACATATGTGGACACGAGCCTCACACGACGACACTGATTTAACTGCTACTCACGTGTCCGGTCGTCGAAAGGGGATTTCGAAGGTGCTGACGGGCGGAGGAGCGGTCGGGACGGCGGCGCTCGGGTGGCGACGCGTTCGCCTTGTCACGGCGAACCCTTTGGTGGTGGTGGTAGGGGGTGGCGTTCGTCGTAGGGGCGGCGCTGGGGTTTAGCCGGAGTTAGGGTTCCGGTGGGGGAAAAGTGGAGGAGACGGTGGCGTGGGCGGTCGTGGTGGGGTTTTAGGGTTAGGGTCAGGACTGGGAAGAGGGAGGGGGTTTAAGTAGGGGCTTGAGGCTGTCGGGGGCAGCCGGAAAGGGTGGGGGCAGGCTGCGCTGGCGGTCGTCGGTCAGCGGAGTGGGTGAGAGAGAGAGTGTGGTCGTGGGGGGGGGGGGGGGTAGTGTAGATTTACAGTGGGGTCCCTAGATTTAGGTTATTTACCATAGGTCCCTAAAGCTACTGAGTGCAAAATAGGATTTACAAAACGATATTAAAAAGATTTAAGTATTTGCAGAAACTATTTAAAACATTTAAAGTAATTACAAATCTACATTAAAACAATTCTAAAATTTACAAAATGGTATTAAATTAGTTAAATAAATTGCAAAGAGATATTTTTAATATATAAAACTTATTTAAAAATTATTTTAAAAATTCTAGAAAAATTCCTAAAAATCCTAATAATTATTTTAAGGCTATAAATGACATTAAAAATTAATTAACACTTAATTAGCTAAAATTTGAAAAACAGGGGCTTACACCTACCACGTCCATATTACCTCTGGTCGGCAAATCCATTATGAAGATTCTCCCTTTATTTTGAAGACAAAAGCAAAAGAAACAAGAAAGCTTCTACATATAAAAACATGTGGCTACAAGGACCTATTACAGACTCTCCGTAGTTACATACACAGAAGCCAAAAAAGAGCTGAAATTACGGTACAAGCTCTCAATAGCGCGGGCGAGGCGGTGACAGAGCCAATCACTTCCTGGTCAAAAGGAAGCCACCGACCAAGCTACTACTGGCCCGAGCAGGGGATGAAGACCAGCACAGGACTTCCCTATCTCCCCAGTTGGCCGGAGAAAGCAACCACAACAGCAGGCCTTGCCCTTCCTCGTCAGCATGGCAACCAATACGAAGTTAGGAAGCTAGGGTTTGAGACACCATTGACGCCCATGACATCCAGGACACAGACGTCTGAAGATCCAACAGTAGTTCTACTACAGCTTCTTTGGATAAAAAGATTTGCCACCGACGGCCGCTTCAAGCAAACTTCATGATCATCAAGAGCCAAACATCGGGCAAGCAAGGCCATTGTTGAAGCAGCTGAGTCTTCTCTTGAAGGGGACAGTCCTTTATGTAGGCTGTTTGCGTGGTCCAAGTACGAGCCAGACATTGGTCAGAAGGAAGCTTACAAGTTAAGCTAAAGCTCCACTCCATGGCAGATGATAGTACTGCGAGTGACCAAAGGAATGTGACTCTGAACCTCCTCTGCTAAAGAGATTCGCGATCCCTGCAAAGACGCAAGAGTCTCCAATATCGAGAAGCCATCAGGAGCCCATGCTCTGAAATGATGACTCAGGACAATTAATGCTAAGAGTTAGGCATGACACCAGCATCACCCAGCTCATACAGTCCTGACACATATTCATGCTTCTGTTCAAAGTATCTCAGGCTTGACTCAAGTTCGAGACACTTTGAAGGGGGTCTTGTACAAGCTTGAAAAATCTCAGCTGAAGACATCCCTTCCCCAAAGCACAGAAGATGCAAAAAACTGAGGCTCAATACTAAAAAGAAAAAACAACGATATGGAGAGAAGTCCCTTTATTGTCATGTCTACCAAAGTCTAGTACAGACACATCAGGACTATACATAAGGGACTAATTCTGTTCTTCTACAAAAGATCTTGTACAGATTCGACAGAAGCCTAGAAGGATCTACAAGGGATGCAGTCTTCGTCGAAGCGCAGCCTTCCTTCTTTTCGATACATACGCTGGAAGATTGACCTCCACCGAAGCTTGTTCTGATTTTTTTGTAGGCGCAGCTTCTCAGAATCATGTCCGTAACTCAGCACTTTGAAGAAGCCAGAGCCTTCAAACCAGAGGCGCAGCTACATGCCTGTCCCAACCTCAGAAACAAGATGGTGGTAGGCCCCACTCCCTTTTTTATTTTAGAAGCCAGTGTCTTCACTCTAGATGCAGCTACCTGCATGCGCCAATCTCAGACGCGCAAGGGTGTCATACCCTTCCCTTCGCAGCTAACGCCTTCACTGTTCAGAGGCGCAACTACTTACCTGCGTCCGCATGAAGCGTAGGATTGTGATATGCTCATACCATCTCCATTCCCATGCAGCGTCTGCTCCAGATCAGAAGCTTAAGTCACTTTTCTACAAGAGACTTGGGAACTACCATCGTAACTAAATCAAGTCAACCTGTCGCTCCAAAAGTACAATAACCTCGTCAACCTGAAGCACAAGCCTACATGTTGCCTACAGTACAGTGACTCCAGTAGCCTGAAACACAGCTTCATAAGTTGCTCTATATGTACAGAAGTATCGTCGTCATTCGAAGCCAAGTCCACTCTCCGCCTGAAAGCACAGAGGTTTTGTCGTCTCCAGAAGTACGGTCTACTCGTCGCCCCAGAAGCACAGCAGCACTTGGTCCTTACCAGAGGCACAGGAAGCATGGGTCCACCCTAATTAGTTTGTTTAAACCGCCTCTTGTAGAGAAGATTGGGATGAAATCATGATTGATATCATATCAGATTGATTTAAATCTTAGACGAGGATCAATTAGACTCCAAATCTAGGATGAAATTCCAAGATTTACTCGGCTGTATTCGAGCAAGCAAATCGGCACACTCCATGTGTTACCTCCTTCGGTTATGTTTATAACCACCAAAGATCTCGTTTGAGGGGAATCTCGATGTCTGCCACATGTCAGCGCTGCAGAAGCCCGTACCGTACAGTAACGAAAGATTCTTTCAAATCTCAGGAATTCTAATACACATTGCATATGTGCTCGGCTCTCTATAAATAGAAGGAGTTCTTCTTCCTCCAAGGGATGGACAAAAGAGGGAGGAAACATTGATAAAAATCGACATTCTTCAAAGGATCAGCAATCTTTATCCATAAAGAATTGACCACCCTCATCCACCTATCAACTAAAGAACAACCAACCAACCAACCATCTTCAAAGGATCTTCTCATCTAGACAGTCTCTTGAACGGTGACCCCAGGGTCCCATCAAAGGCGCCAGAGAGCCATAGCAAGGTTGATTCATCGTCAGATCGTCAATGGAGTAAAGGAGCCACTGCAGCGCTCGATCTCCACCGTCACACTTTTCTAGAAACCTCTTCTCCTTGTACTTAGAATATCCTATTTAGGACTTGTAATGCCCCAGTCCCAATATACATAGGACCGAGTACGTGAACATGCCAGCTGTACATATACGAAAAATACTCCAATACATAGAATCCTCGTATACGTACATAAGCTGTATATAAAATAATCACAGGCCAGAAGAATATAATAATCTAATCTCATCACAGCTTAACACAGAAGATATAAGATTCCAAAATGAATAAAGGTATCAAAAGATAGTCGGGTGGACATACCCACTCTAAACAGCTATAAAAATAGTCTCACAAGATCGGAGTCAAACCTCCGCAAAATAGAAAGGAAAGAGATGTAAAAATATCCACTGAATGTCTCAATAATGAATAGCCTAGATATCAGCAGGAGATGCCTCGTCATCAATATAGAATGGATCCAGTACAACTCCGTACTCCTGCGGAAACTCGTCTAACCCTGGAAAGATAACCAGGTCCTCAGCTGGACGTAACAAGATACAAGAAAATACCATGCCATGTAAACTGTGATATATAATATAAAATAAAGGGGATGCATGCAATAGGGTTCCTGACCATTCTACTATGAATATGCATTTGAGAAACAATCCTTCGACGCATGAGCCCTGGCTATAGATAGGATCGGCATAGTCCCCATATAGGGCACCAGGGGACTACGTCCGTAACGTTCGAAGATCGTCAAACGGCATCATGTGCAAGGAGGTACGTCCATAACGCTCGAGGAAACGTCAGAGGGCACCTGGAGCCTGCGTCTCCGGAGGAGCGCACAGGTAATCAGGGAAGTGCAAAGAAGCCCATACGTCAGGTATTGTTCTCCCAATGTAATGCCTAGTATTATCATCTCCATGACTGATATAAACCTCTAGTAACAGTCAAGTCTTCTAACATGCAATTCTATTGGCAGTTACTCCTATCCGTCGTACGCTCCATACGTATCGGTGGCCAGCCGACTACGCGGGTACGTGTCCTACATGTGATTCACAATACGTGGTAAAGTAAGTGTTAAGGCCGTATGAGATATACCAATACCTCATCAACAATGGGTGGTCACTAGACTAAGTCAATGCAAGAGAAATAAATAAAAGCGAGAAAACGACCGATAGAGTCGCTTGCACCCAAGTGTGACTTGGACGCACAGTTTTATAATAACAACAAATAAGAAATGCTAAAAGTAACAACTAAAAATAAGAATATATAAATCACCGAGTAAGGTGGCAAGGTATCTTGCCTGGCAGTGCGAAAATAGCAACTCCAAGCAATAAATCATGTCAGCAAAAAATCCCAAAATCCACGAACGGCTCCGGATGCATTAACAAATATTAAGAACGATCCCGATGTAAAATATATAACTAGAAAATGCTGTCCAAAAGTCCAATTCGGGAACAGGGGCAAAATTATAATTTTGGGTCAAAATGATGTCCGCCGTTGGACCCGTTTTGTACCGAAATGCGTGCCAAAGTCTATATTCTCTAAAGTCGTCAAACTATATATCTACGGATCCGGTTTGAGGAGACGAACCCAAGGGTATGTCCAATTTTGGATTCCGATGAGCCGTGCACAATTTTGCCTGTTGGATCGGGTCACAGGCCCGCCAAATTGGCGTTCTGATCAACCTTCTCAGAATCAGACCAAACTTGGCATACATGACCAAAAAATTGATGCGGTCCTGATGGTGCATGTTTTGTGTCGATTCTGAAGAACATGCACGAAGTTATGGCCAAGTTTGCAAAACGTCGATACGGGGGTATCTCGACGGATACACCCTAATTTCGTCGTGCACGCGCAACGAAATCGGGTTCCGTCAGTTCCCACACATCGACAACATCCATACGCGCCTTTTGATGTGTATAGGCGCGACCACGTCGCTTGGTTTGTCAGGGCGCATGCCGTATCTGACAGATTTCTAAATTTTAAAAACAGAATTGAAAATTTTTCGTAGAACTTTAACCAGGTGTAATTTTTTACTTACTGGATGAAAAGTTATTCCAGAAGGTGCGTTACAATCTCGTATATATTGTTTTTGACCGTCTTTTATTAGTTTATCAAAATATTTAGTAATCGGTCCAAAAAATGGCTTCCAAGTTGGTACTTTAAAATAGTTTTCAATGCTACAGAAAACAGATTTTTCGCTAACTTCGTCTCGATTTTTCGAGCAAGTTAGTAGGTCGTTTTGAAATCCGTCTCAACGATCTCGAAGAGGGTCATGTGGGCTTCGCATCGAAATTTGTAGAAGTGAAAACGAAGGAGCGAGCATGAAGAAATTAGATCGAGAAGATGGGTACGTCGCTGCATTTTCAAAACAGGGTGTTCTGTCTCGCGGCTCGGTTTGTCGTCGTTCTCCGACAATACGGTGGTCGATGGCCAAGTGCAGGCAGTGGGGTAGCTGCGTATGGACATCAGCGAGGCTCGGGTGCATGGAATTGAAGTTCCGGGGAGAATCGAGGAAGGATTTTGAAGAAATCCAATTTTCGATTTTATGGAGTATATAGGATTTAAATCAGAAATTAACTGGGATTTGATTCCCTTTTTTATTCGGATTTGGGTCAATCTAGTAGAGAATCCAATTATGAGTGTATAGAAAAGGATTAGGATCAATTTGATGGAGATTCAGATATGTTTTGAATTTTTGAATTCTCACGAGAACATCCACTTGCGAGCACAGTGGGGGTTCGAGTCCTCCATCGTAACAAGCCTTTGCCTTTTCCTTCTCCTTCTCCGTCTCTGGTTATCAACCTTAGCAAGCCATCAGCTAAGATCAAGAGCCCACTTGTAAATGATGATGTACAAATCAATAAAGTAGCATCTCTTTTGTAGTATACTGATGTCTTTTATTATACTCGATGTTACTTAGAAATTATAGATAACTTTGAACCACTTACAATAGGAGCAGTTCAACCTATCCAGGATGAAGTATCACTCGAACCAGTACAAGATTCCTTCTTCCTAGTTCCTTTCGGGAAGAAAGATGAACTTCCTATACTTTTTAGTAAAAGAACAGAGTAGAAGGACGCCCATAGTGTGGAAGAAAATGACGATAACGGGCGCCTCCAACTACGTCGTTATAGTCAACAGTCAAAAGATATCATTCAAAAGATGGGCTATAATTTTAAAGATGGGCTATAATTTTAAAGCCGGTCTCAATGGCGGTAGAGGAAGACGAACTCCTATTCATATCCTCGCTCCAAAAGGAAAGTCACTGCAATACTACAGCAAAATAAAGCGTCGACTGGGTTATACCTCACCGATTCTGACTCCAGACGCCTCCGAATCCGACAAAGAGGAGCGATCTAACTCTTCTGATTCTGTTTCATGGAATTTTGACACCAGTGTAGGGCACATCCATCGAGTGACTCTATCTTCCAATATGGTGACCGCCGATTTCTCAGAAGACGATGGCAATTATGATGAAGCTCCTGAGTCAGATCCTTGGGCACGAAGAATGGAAAATCAATGGGAACTTCACTTCGAGCAACGGGAACCACCTACCGAAGATCAGTTGGTCCAGGTCGATGTCGGAAATGAAGCTTCTCCAAGGCCAATCTTCATCAGCAAAAGCCTTCCTGAAGAGATAAACAAGAACTAATTCAGCTCATTAAGGAATACGTTGACGTATTCGCTTGGAGCTATGAAGATATGCCAGGATTAGATCCTTAGATCGCTACCCACAAACTCCACATCCTACCAAATACGAGGCCAATTAAACAACAACAATGACGATTCTGACCTGACATGATGGATGCCATAGAAATTGAAGCCAAGAATCTCATTTCCTGTGGCTTTGTCAGAGAAGAACAACATCCTGACTGGGTGGCTAATGTCGTCCCAGTTATGAAGAAAATAGGGAAGGTTTGAGTCTGTATTAACTTTGGAGACCTCAACGATGCTTGTCCCAAAGATGAGTTTCCTCTTTCGATCACTGATGTCATAATCGATAATACTTGCGGATTCGAACGAATGTCTTTTATGGATAGATTTTCAGGATACAATCAAATCAAGATGCATCCAAAAGATGAGAAATATTCATCTTTTCGTACTACTCTAGGAGTCTATTGCTACACTGTCTTGCCATTCGGTCTTAAATATGCTGGCGCAACTTATCAGCGGGCTACGAGTACTATCTTCCGTAATCATTTGCGGAAGACAGTCGAATGCTATGTCGACGATATTGCTGTCAAAAGTCGTCTAAAAGAAGATCATATCCAAGATTTGAGAAGAATCTTTGATCTAATGCGCCAGCATCAACTCAAGATGAATCCCACTAAGTCATTTCTGGGAGTCTTTATTGGAAAATTTCTCAGATTCGTTATTACCTCTAAGAGTATACACGTTGACGCCGGGAAGATCAAAGCCATTCAAGAGAAGCGTCCTCCACACAACCTAAAAAAGCTACGAGGATTCCAGAGACGACTTGCGTACATCAGGAGATTCATTTCAAATCTCTCTGGATGCTACAGACCGTTCACTCAGCTCATGAAAAAAGGTGTATCTTTCATTTGGACTGAAGAATGTCAACAAGCATTTGAAGACATAAAGCGGTATTTGATGAATCCTCTAGTTCTAGTGCCTCCAGTCTCAGGAATACCTATTTTTGATGTATGTCCGTGCAATAGATCATTCTTTGGGAGCTCTACTAGCCCAGAAGAACAAAGAAGGTCATGAACAAGCTATCTATTACCTCAGTCGCACGATGATTGGTGCCGAACATCGATATAGTCCGGTAGAAAAAGAATGTTTAGCCCTAATATTTGTTGTTCAGAAAATGCAACATTATATCACGGGTCAAACCATCCATGTTATTTATAGAGTCAACCCTCTTCGGGTCTTGATGAAGAAGCTCAGTACACTTAATTACAGGCTCGCTACATGGGCTATACTGCTGGCACAGTATGATATGGTTTATGTCCCACAAAAGTCTGTTAAGGGTCAAGCCCTAGCCGTCTTCCTGGTAGCTCATCCAATTCCGGAGACATCTAAACTATAAGACGAGATTCCTAATGAAACCTTGGAATCTAACATGATTTCAGAAAAAGTTCTTTCTTGACTTCTATTCTTTGATGGTGCATCCAGAATTGGACCCAAAGGTACCATTATCGCTGGAGTCGGAATTGTCCTTGTATCACCGGATGGATTGGCTATCCAAAGAGCTTATTCTTTAGACGAGCCATGCTCCAACAATGTGGATGAATATAACGCTCCCCTTACTGGTCTTCAATTGGCTAAACAGTTGGATATTGAGTATCTTGAAGTATACGGAGACTCTAAACTGATCGTCAATCAGGTTAGAGGCACGTATGAAGTTCGGCATCAGGATCTGGTTCCATATCATGAGGCAACAGTCAGACTGGCTACATCATTCAAAGGCTTCTTTATTGAACATGTACTTCGGGCATGCAATACGGAGGCTAATGCACTTGCTAAGCTTGCAGCAGTATTAGCAATTCCTTTAAGAAGATAGCAGATGATTGTCATCACTAACAGAGAATTATTTGCATCGAGAATAACTCAAACATTGAATTCAGCAATTCAACTAAAATTGACGTCATTAGTGAAGACTAGAGAGCTCCTTTCATCAACTTCGTGGTACATGACATCTTACCCGAAGATCCCAAGGAAGCTACAACAATCCATCGGCGATCGCTCCAGTTTTATTACAATCACACCTCCAAAACACTCTATCGGCGAACATTTGATGGTTTACTTCTACGTTGTCTTGTGGGAGATGAAGCAAAACAAATACTACGCGAAGCTCACGATGATGTCTGTGGTGCGCATCAGCCCGGTCCTAAAATATAGGATCGTATCTAACGTATGGGCTACTATTGGCCCACTATGGTGTCAGATGCTATTGAATACGCAAAGAAATGTCGAGCATGTCAAATCCATGCAGACTTCATCCACCAACCATCGGAATTCCTTCATGTAACTCAAGGTCAACTAGTCCGTTTACTAATTTCTAGGTCATACACAAAATTTCAGGTCATTCGGAGTTCGTTTGAGTCGATTTGGATCAAGTTTGACCCAAAGTTGACTTTCGTGAACTTGGTCAACTTGTCGGCCAATTCGACCGAACTAGGCTCCTAACGACGAACCTAATCTGTCCAAACACTTCCTATAGTCATATCACAAGAATTTATTACATTACCTATATTTATACATTCATCACAATTAATATAGATACATATATATATACATACACAAATATATATATACATATATAAATTAGGAAAGGAAACATGGTTTGTGAGTGAACAATGATGTTGGGGCTGCTGGTTAAATCTGAGCAACAGAATAATATGAGACTATAAGAGTAATCTATGTATAAGATATTACAATCAATAGTAAAATACCTATATAATATATATACATATAGGCTTATATGGAAATATAAGTATATACCAAGAATAAAACCAACGAAGGTCGATTCTGATCCTGGAGCAAGCTCCCAGGTCTGAAATCAGAGCCTCGACCCTCACATAACACATTTTCGAAGTTAAGCATTTAAAGAATTATATCTATATATATACATAAATATATATCTATATACATTAATAGGTAAAATACCATATATGCCTAAAAATAGGTAGAAAATATGAATCAACCCCGAGAGTTGATTCCCACAAGTCCCAAACAGTGTCCAAGGACCAAATACTCAGAAATTATTGTCAAAATTCTCAGAAATCGAAATATCACATAAATCCCAAATTTCCAATTCAATGAAAACCCGATTTTTCATAAAAAGACTCAAAACGCAAAATACTCAGAAGTAACCCGCAAAACTTGGCAAATAGGTCGGTCTCGACACATGGGACGTGCTCGGGTACTCCCGGAGTCGAAACCGTGTCTGTGTCGTGTCCAAGAATGCATATCGGAAAACCGATTTCGCGCGTCGAAGAGGGTGTTCTCGCTCGATTGCGCGTCACACGCGCAACGAGAAGCCTCGTGCTCGTGCACACGGCTAGGTAGGGTCACGGGGTAGGTCTATGAAATGTCGACATGACACGAAGTTGTAGCGACGCGATATAGCAGCTCACGCAACAGCGCGTGGCCTGCGCGCGCGCGCGTGCATGCTCGTGCATGCGGTTCGTCGCTCGTGGCTCGCGCGTCGGGCCACGCCACGACTCGGGATCGAGTCCCTGGGTAGTCTAGGTATAGGCTACGTGTTCCAACTAATGGTACGGGTCTTCGACGTGCCGTGTTCGCGTACGAAGGCTGTGTCAGCGGCAAATTTCAGCCCGAGTGCACAGTTTAGCCGACCAGTACACGCACGATTTCTCCGCGCTCACTCGACCAAACATCATGAAATTTTACGGGTATGTGGGCAGAGGTTGCCCCTACGTGCGCGTAAAATTTCATGCAAGACAGAGCTCTGTGCGTCGAGTTATGTCGCACAGACTGCAGGGCATGCACGGGACCATGCACGGGATCTCGTGCACGCGTGTCCGTGTCCGTTCGGATGCCGAAATCGTGTCGATTTCCGATCCGTCTTCACGAAAGTTGTTACAAATCATAAAAGAAAGGATTTCATGAAAACAGAATCGAAAAATTACTTTTCAATTCTAAGTGGCATTTTGCCGAACACGTGCAACGTGAGACCGATACGTGTCTGATACAAACGAAGTCAAAACCCAACCAAACTTCAAGGACATGTCAAGGGTACCTATATGGATGCAATGACAAAGAAAAATTCAGAAGAACAAAGCTAGAACGAGTTTTACCTATTGGGTGTCGGAAGCCGAATGAAAGCAAGTCCTCGAACGCTTTGTAGGCCGATTTCCCCCAAGCAAATGCCTCCGCCTCCTCGCTAGCATTGCTCCAGCAAGATCCTCTCCTTCCTACGAGCACGACGGTATTTGTTTGAGGAGAATCGAGCTCCGGATGCAAAAGTTGTAAATTTTGGAAGGGGAGAGATCTAGCGTTTCTTAGGGCTACAACTAAATGCAAATGAGGGGGAGAAGTGGCTGCCTATGGCCGGCCAAGTATAGGGGGTAGGGTTAGGGTTAGGTGCATGGGCTTGGGCTCCCTAGGTTGCTAGTAATGCCCAAGTCAAATAGGTTTTAAAAGGCTATTAGAAAATGGCAAAAAATCAATTAACTAGGCCTAAAATTAATTAGTAAAATCTAATTTCACTCTAATGATAATAAATCTAATTCTAAAATGTCATCAAGGTTCTAAGTCATGGTTGGCTAGGTTAAACCTATCAAACTACTCAGACAGCAAACCAACCCACATATCATCACATGAATTCAATAATAAATAAAATAATCTAAAATTACCAAAATACCCTTGAAATGAAAAGTGGGTGTGACACGAGAACAACGATCTGCTTCGATGTCTATCATTCAGGAGTTGTTTGAGGAGTGACATAACCCAAACCAACACCGTTTTGTTGATAATAGTTCTCGGGTTTGCCAGGAGGAGCAAAGAGACGTATTGGCAACCGTCGTCCCCGACCGTAGTTTAGCCCTTGGTCGCTTTTAATAATCCTATGTTCTGGATGATATTCTTGGCCTGCCAACTATATCGGAAAAGTTGCATTTTCCCAGAGTCATAGTCAGCTTCGGTGTTGTGATTAGGCGAAGTAGAGTCCAGAACGAACTTTCTTTCACCAATTATTCGATCGAAGATGATTAGTTCTTCACCTTTCTTTCTAGCTGGAACAATGAAGTAGTGGATATCTTCTGGCCAGACTTTTCTTCCGCAGATGAGGCGTCCGGATCGGCATATAGAGGTGTGGTCCTATGCCGTTCTCTAGAGCGTATATCGTATCTACACTGGTTTACAGATTGGTAGACATCGGAGTAATTCAAAGATAAACCTTTACTTAGAAAATACGCAAGTTCTTCTTCAGGGATAACATCATCCACTGAAGGTACATTATTATGAGTATTGATATACTCATTGAGAGGATCATTATCTGGAAGAGGAGCCACAGTCTTGACCAAGTTCACAACATATAGTAATTCTTCAGGATTGGGAGGAAGGACTTCAGCAGGTTCCACCCGAGGTGTCTTACGGAGAGTGATGGTCAATGGTTTGACCTTATCAGGGTTCTTCTTTTTCACCCAGATTGTGAGAGGCTTTGCAGTACTTTTTGGGGTAGTACATCATTTGACTCGGATAATCAGGAGACCGTCATTGGAGGATGAACTCACTTCAGCTTCATCGTCAGCTTCGTTGTCGTTATCCTTGGAGGGCTGAGATTGGTAAAGTACCGAATCTCCATAGTAGGCTTCAATGCCCTTAAAAGGATAGACATCGGCAAACTCCGTCTTCATGACGCCATCGCCGTTGACGTACTTAAAGTACTATTGAAGTATGGAAGGAACGATCATGTTCTCGTGTATCCACGGACGTCCCAACAAGACGTTGTAGGATACATTGACGTCGATTACATAGCAAGAAACCTCCGTTTGGAGATCACCAATCTGGCACTTGAGACGGATCTTGCCCAGCGGGTGGCTTCTCCCAGCATTGAAAGCCATGATAGTTGTATTGGTTGCAGATAGCTTGTGCAGAGGGATTCCTAGAATTTAGAGTAAACTTCTAGGAATGATGCTGAAGGATGAGCCTGGATCGATGTGCATCTGATCCAACTTAATCGCCCCGATATACCCTGTATAGTACAGAGGTCTATCATGACGATTATTTTTAGTAGCATGTCCTCTTGTAAAAAGGTGATGTTGGGCACCACTTCCATAGTACTGTGGCAATGAGGACAAGAGGCATGGTCTTCAGTGGGGGCTTTGACTTCAGCAAGATAAGAGTCGACATGTAGTAATGCCTCACTTAAGGCCTTCCGCATTTCTTTGGAGAGTCGCAATAGATCGAACAGAGACAACCTGGCTGGTGTATTGGCCAGCTGTGCCAGTATGTCAAAGTTGTAAGGCCGATCCATGCCTTCGGGAGTTGGTGCCTTCAGAGACTTGTCAAATTGCGTCTCCTTTTGCTTGGTTTGTCGGTAGTTGAGGGCTTAGACGGACCAGTTTCTATACTTGTGGGGGCAGCAGGAGCTTGAGAAGATACTGCTTCTTCTTGTGCAGGGTCATAAGTTCGTAGGTAAGCCTTCCTAGATCGCGTCTCACTAGATAGAACTTCGTAAATGGAGAAGACACCATATGACACGATTTGTATTTCTTGCCCCTCTTTACTTTGGGAGATACCACCCCCTGCGTTATTTCTTGCACAAGGTCCGGATGGAACCACATGATCTCACCACGTTCAGTCATGAGTGGCACCGAGGTTGAGTTGTGAGCTGGCGGCAGGTTAACGACTTCCATTATTGCCTTGGGGATCGGGACTACGCCGTCTGGGACTTCTGTGGGAGGAAAGTCACCAAATTGAAGAGAGATCATGTTAGAAGATACGACCTTGTCTTCAGCTTCGAGGTTGATCACTTGGCTGTCGATAAGTTGTTGTATCTTCTTCTTCAGGATGATGCAATCCTTAGTAGAGTGGTGCACGTACTGATGATAAAGACAGTACTTGGGATCGTTGAGTTGGTTCGCCTCCGCAGGACGTCGTGGTGGAGGCAGTGTCAGTTTATTACCCTTCGTCAATGTGTGAAAAATGGTAATAACATCGTCTTCGTCAAAGAAAAGTCTCCTTAGGTTTGTCAGAGACGCCCTGAGAAATGGAAGCTCCCTTGGAAGTGTCGACCTTCAAGACTTCTTTCCTTTTACCCCCACGGACAGGGATAGTTTGAGGGTGCTTGCCTTTGTCTTCAGATTTGGGTGTTTTCAACCCCAATAATTCCAGATGAGGGACGTCATTTTCAGCAGCATCAGCAGTCCCAATGAAAATGGGCCATGTCATACTTATGTCTTCAAGACTCCTTTGCTTGGTCTCGATGAGGGTGGACATACTAATATGCATGCCACTCTCGTAAAACCTATTGAGGAATAACCTCTCAAAGTCTTTAAAAGAATTGATACAACCGTCAGGCAGACTACAGAACCATTCAAAAGCTACCCCCGGCAAGGTGCTAATAAACAGCTTTGACAAGAACGGATCGTCCCTGGGTAAGTGCAGAGTCTGCATGTTGAAGTATGTCATATATTGACGAGGAGAAGTTATCCCGTCAAACGAATTAGCATCAGTGGCTTGTAGTTAGGAGGGCAAGTAGCATTCTCTCATTCAGGAGGATAGGGTTGAGATATCCCATCTTCTGAAGCTCGTTTTTGTGTGAGATGGTATCGAGATAGGCAACCAGAGAATCAATTACATCCTGTTGATTGAGCAGGTGTTGAGAAACGGATGCTGTACGATTGTCAGGCGTTGTTGGTGAAGGACCACCCCTAGCATTTGCAATATATGGAGGAGGCACAACGGAATGATACTCCTTCTCTAGTGAAGAAGGGTTGTTGCTATGAGCCGGACTAACGTGAGCCGAGATATTTTATTGAGGTGGAAGAACAGCCCCAGCAGCTTGGACCGCCATGATACTGGTAAGCATATCAGTGATCTTGGCAATGTTGTTTTAAGACCCTCTAGCCGTTTGTTGGTCTGATCACTGGCTTCTTCAGGTCTCTCCATCCCATGTATGTAGATAACATGCAAGGACGGACAGAAGAAACAGTACAACTGATGCTGATGATGTTCGTCTCTGAGTTGAAGAGTCCCTCGTCTTCAGGTAGGGGAGGTAGATAGTCGCTGTCAGACTCAGAGAGATCATCGTCATCTGGAAGGCTACCCCCAGTGTGAAGGTCATCCGCTTCAGACTCTGAGGGAATACTACCCCCAACTGAAGGATCATCACCTCCAGCTCGGGAGACCTCGTCATCTATACGGATCTCGTCCTCGACCGAGTACCCATATAGACTCCTTCAGATGTGACAGCCTGGTGGCTATTTGTTGGCAGACTTCTTCTTCTCTTTTCGCGGAACTGAGAGAAAAAGTTGGGTTCGTGGTCCACCTTCTTTGATTGGGGCTCCGTAAGGGGGACCCCATGAAGCCATATTCGATGAAACATACAGTGGCTTTTCATTGTCAGAGCAATGCAGTCGTCGAAACACGGACTGCCTCTGAGGCACTCTCGTTGCTTTGGAGCAGCAACAGTTGATGACAATACAGGGGCATGGATGTACAACATGAATGTTTGTATCCTCCCTTGATTTACGCTTATGGTTTATCATGTCGCGTAAGTCAGTGGAAGGGAGTTTTGCCTTAAAACCCTCACATGCATCGACGAGCTTTGCATATGGGTTCGTAAGAGAGTTGGTGCATCCGGACTTAGTTCCGTGCAGGGGCAACCCCCACACCTAAGTTCTGTGATGACCTTGAAGACAGCCCCGTGCTATACGCGTTGGGCCTGTCTTTTTGCTGTGGGCGCATAGGCCCTGGAATCTGCCTTTGGGCGCATGCTACTTGGCAGCATGCCTAAGCTTCCCGCTGTGGGCGCATAGTATGGGTCAGTTAAGCTTGGGCGCGTAGCCTTGGGCGCATGACCCTGGATGCATAATCTGTCGACAGAAGTCTTTTGGCCAGAATTATGTGCCCACACACCCTTTTGGGCGCATAGCTTTAGGCGCATACTTGGTGGAGCAGCGTTGTTTTCTCCCATCTTCGCCATAATCTGTGAGCCTCGCTGGGTTAGCCCAGAGTGTCGAACACTTCGATTCTTGGCATCGTAGTATTTTCTTTTCCAAGTCTCGAGCGTTGAACACTCTGTTACTGGTTGCACAAGAGAGAAGTCGCTGGGCTAGTAGAGCCCGGAACGGTGTGAGCCTTCTTCATTTGTGGAGCTTCTGTAGCAGAGCCATGTGCCCATGTGACAGAGTCCTTCAGTTGCATATCTGCTATGACACTGGCAGGATATGCACTGTGAGCCTTCGGAAGCCGAATCATGCGAGATTTGTTTTGCTTTGCTGATTTTGAGGGAGTAGAGCCGTCCCTTGAGAGCAACTCTTCGAACGCCTGCTGATCGAACTTCACGATCAACATCTTCTGAGTGCTCCCCACTTTGTCGGTATCGAACTGTGTCACCACCTTCTCGTCAGAGGAAAAGGTAGTCCCCAGCAGAGTCGCCATTTTTGTGGACACACACAAAAAGAAAAAGAAATGATGTCTTTTTTTTGCCATAAGGCACCACAAATTGAGTACGCCTGAGAGATCCTGCGCTGAGGATCCCCGAGTACAAAAGAATTTTGGGGAATGGGACAATGGAGATCGAGCGACAGTTGCTCCTTTACTCCGTTGACACTCCGATACAAAAGTGGAAGAAAACCTAAGAAAATGGCTAACTCTCGGCTCACTGGCAAGAAGTACAGCAATTTGACTCTTGAAAATGCTCTCCATTCTGTGTTTTAAAGAGGTATGAGACCCTTTTTTATAGTCGTTCTTGTGCTGGAATGATGTTATGCACCCACATGAGAAAATATACTGGTTTTCATGTGGGCGCATAGTCCTGCTTTGGGCGCATAGGGTGTAGGCGCATGCAGAATGTGTGATCGTGGGTGATCGTGGTATTGACGTGGCCGCATGCTTTGGTGCACGACTCCTCGTGGAGACTGACGTGGCCGTATGCTTCGGTGCACGATTGGTCGTGGATTTGAGCGAGTCGGGGCTGTTCTGGCATGGGCGCATAGCCTAAAATAGGGCTATACGCCCCCTTCTGGAGGAGCCTAGAGTAGGCTTATGGGCGCATAGCTCACTCTGGAGACCTGGGTGCATATGACTTCACTGGTGACTTGAGCGCATATGACTTCACTGGTGACTTGGGCGCATATGGCTTCACAGTTGACTTGGACGCATATGTGTTCCCTGTCTTGGGCGCATGGTTGTCAAGTCTACCAAATTTTCATACTTCTACATAGCTTCCTACGAAGCAAAGATCCTGAAGATCAGGGAGAACTGGTTCTTCAACGCGAAGGGTCTTTCGCATGTACTGTTGAAGACTGAGCGTTAGCTGTCGTTATCCGTATTCACTTGTTTAGCCGGGAAGAGATAGATGAACTGGGTGCTTACCCAACCCTGAGAGGAGCAATTGCGGGGTCTTTTAAGATTAACTCCAGTTCTGACCAGAATGACATTTTTACCTTCGTGCGAGTTGGGCTGTCTTACTCTCTGTGAGTTTTACATCCTGGGAGCCTGCTCAGTGACATTCCAACAACACCTTTGCTTTCAGTTCTTTGACCTTTGTAAATCTTATACTGGCTACCAAGATCACGTACCCAAAGGGTGAATTTCGGGTTGAAGGTTGGTGTCATTATAACCACCACTTTCTAAAAATAAGGGTTTTTTTGACTTTTTTGTGAATTTAATTATTTTAGTTATCTTTAATTAATTTAATTGTGTTGGTGATGTTATTTTGGTAAAACCATAGAACCACCTTGACTAGATGATTAGACATGACCATGGTAGACTAGATTGTTTGTTTTAACAAACTTAGAACTCATTTTCATTTAGTTAAATAGTCTCTATTCTAATTAGATAGTCAATTGAAATTTTAGGTTAAAAACACTAAGTTAGAATAGACCCTTTTCTTAGAACTTGTCAAGACAACTTAGGAGGGCCTTCTAGACTTTCCACTAATGAACTAAACCCTAAATTTAACCTAAAATGGCAGCCCACCTTCATTAAATAGCCCCACCTCTTCATCTTCCTCCTCTTTCATTCAAAACCTAACCCTAATTGGAAGCTTTTCCTCCAAATTGTTCCTACACCCTTTTCTCATCCAAATTTCCCCAAATTAGTTTCATTCTTTTCCCCTTAGAGAGGTGAAGACTCTATTGGCTAGATTAAAAGGATTTGAAAGGATTTGGAGCTTTGGAGCATGAGGGGATTCTAGATCTAGGGATTTGTTCCTTGGGAATCCATCTCCCAATTTGTAAGAGCTCTCTAAAACCCTTCACATTTCATTTCTTTAGTATAGATGCATTTATTTAGGACCCCCATTCCATTAGGGGGAATCGAGGCTCTCCTCTTCCTATTTGAAGGTTTTTCTCTTTCGCTTTTTTATTCAATTTAGGGGAAATCCGAAATTAGGATTCTAGTGTTTGTCAGATTGATAAATTAGGTCATGCTAGTGTTGTAGACCATGTAGGCATGCTTTGGGTCAAGTTTAGATCCATTTGGGGTGTGTATCACGAGAGTATCGGATACGCACATCAAGTGTTTCACGAAATGACCCATAGAGCATTCCATGTTTTAATTTTAGTTTTAATTATTAATTCGGGTTTGTTTTGACTTGGATTAGCTATATTATGGTTGTCTAGTATAATGGATTGGATTTAGTAGATTGAACATAGATATGGGTTGGGGTTTTTAGTATAATAGTATATTGTTCTGTAAACCATGTTCAGTCTAATTCATGTGCAGTCCACACTTGAGTATCAGCCTATTCTTTGTTCTGTCACTGTTTGTTAATGCAGTCCCTGTTTTATTTGCTTAGCTTTTGATTCTTTACATGATAAGTCCTTTCTTCCCTCTTCAAGTTTAGTTAATGTCCTGCATATTGGTCAGTCCATTACAAATGTGTTTCAGACCTTAAGATTTGTCCACTACATTTGCAGTTCAGTCTTAAACTAAAAAGTCCAGTTCCTACATTGGTTTAACTTAGTATACCCCTATGTTTCCCATCAATCCTATAATTCAGTGCAGTAGCAGCGTATACTTCCCTGTGTGTTCTAATATTTAGGATATGGGTCCTTCGAATAATTTGTCTGTTCCTTTTGTTAGTATTTGTCCATTTCCACTTGTAGTTGAATCCCCACTGCATCATTACATTAACTGTCCTTTACTTGTATAGCTCAGACCTCATTCCACTGTTTATTAGAATCCAGTCTATGGTTTAACATGCAATCCCATTTCCTTGTATCAATCATTCTTGTGGAGGACATTCCATATGTCCAGTCATCAGTAGCAGATAGCATATGAGGCAGTCCTCTTTTTTAGTCCATATTACATCATATTTGTCCATTATGTATCTTCCTTTGTATCAGTAAGGGTTGCAGGGGAAGGAGAGTAGCGGGTTTCCTGTGTCAATCTATTGCATGTAGGCATGTATGAGTATATGAGCATGAGTATATACTAGAATTAGTGAGTGTCAAATGACAAATGGAGTGAAGTGTGAACCCTTAGAGGCTGGTTAGTGGTCTCAGATTCGAAGGGAGGTATCCTATACATGATGGTTAGCAGTGTAGTGGGAAGAGCATGTATTAGTAAATGTATAGGAATAATGTATCATCTATAGAAATGGGATAATTGTATCAGTATACCTATAGGGAACCCATACAGGCAATGCAGTGGACTACCTTTTGCAGACTAGTAGCAGCCACGAATGGGAAGGGGCTCGAGTATAGATTTCTTGGTAGAGATAGGTACTCCAGACCCTCACTTCTCTTATTTGATCCAGGACTCATGTTCATTAGAGTAACAATCCATTTTTCCATAAGTTCAGTCTATTTGAGCTCAACTCTGGTAGTATGCAGACCAATCATTTAATGTCCCATGGCATTTCTTTTATCATTAGCAGTTAGCATTCAAGCATGTGTCATACAAATTCATTCCATTATTCCACTGACAGATTTGAATCCAGATACCCCTTTTATTTAGTCCAGGTTCCCCAGGTTTCAGTTTAGGATATTGAACTTTATCTGTTGAACCTATTCCTTTATGTTCAGTAGTAGTAGCTTAGGCTATGAATGAGAGGTACATCTGAGCCTCTCATCATTCTCCTTCTTCTTTATTACAGGACTTGGATGTCCTGTCATGAGTGAGTGTACTATATATGTATATATAAAGAGTGATTGTGAAGGCTGTGTGTGTGTGTGTGTGAGTGTATTAGAGAGATTAGATGAGTCTCTTAGTAGTGATGTTGGTTTAGGTGTATAGGTATCAGTAGTGTAGTGTCTTGAATGTCTCTAATGTGTGTGAATGGATAATAGGAGAAGTGGGGACTTGAGAGTAGTAGCTTTATACTATTGGCTAGAAGCAGAAGTAGCTTAGTAGGTGTATTGTTTATCCATATGTGAGGGGAGGAGTGCCAATCAGTGAATGTGAGGGAATGGACTTATGTGTGAATAGTGTATCAGATTCTTGGATGAGTGTATCAAGTAACTTTTGCTACTTTAGGCAGCAACAGGTGCTGCATTCTGCTTTAGGCAGCAAGTAATGTTTAGTGCTCTCCTTAGGACACAGCAGCGCGTGGTATGTTGTGGAGCGACCAATAGGCTACATATCAAACTCATCCATGTTAGATGTGCCTTCCTGTGTGTGTTCAGTCATGAGATTTCTGTAAGGTTGGTTGAGAAATTCAAGTGGGAGCAATAGCAGTAGTGGAATATAGGCATCTGCAACTTGTGCATAAAGTAGTATGCTAAAGGAGAAATGGTGAAAGAAGTTCATGGTACCTGTAATAGGAGGGTCAATGATACCAAGTGACCCTTGATACTTCTAATGGCAACCTACAAGGGAAATTTGGGACCTTAAGGGGAGGTTGGAACCTGGTCGAGTGGATGAATAGTTGGCAGACATGCGATTGGGGGAAGGGGAAGACATGGTTCTGTTCATTGGTACATGTATCCTATTCCATTATATATATAGCAGTTAACATATATATAAGATATGAGATAAGATGTATGTGTATACCAATAGGTATAAAGATATATAGTAGATGGGCACCTTAATATATAAATGACCACATAGACATAGTGGTAAGTGTAGCACTTGTTAGGCTATGTTAGAAAGATGGTTGGTTGGCTAATTGGTTTACCTGAGTATATATATATATATATATATATTATATATATATATATATATATATATATATATATATATATATATATATATATATATATATATTCTAATATTATATATATATATGTTTGTCTAAGTAGCTTGATGAGGGTTTTAGATATAGTATCCTATAGTTAAACTACAAAGTATGAACATATAAATTGGGTTGAAACCTAGGTTTGAAATATGGCTTGATACCACATTAACCCTAGCACACTATATAGCCTAAATTGGCTAAACTTTATATTTAGGATAATTGACCAATGTTTGACCAATAGTTGACCATTGGACTAGGATTGACCAAATTTGACTTGATTGACCGAAAAATTGCCTAGTAGCATATAAACATACATTTAGATATACTGTTTACTTTAGAACATTAAATAACCCTGTATATCTCACATATAGGTTTGTATGACACCACTTTGGATATCGATCCTCATTCATTGCTCTGGACGATAGGCGAGTACATTCTCTGATAGTTTTATTTGCTTGATGATTATTATGATTTAGCTTCTAGTAGTTCTATGCGATTCTCTGACACAACTCGGATTGGTATTTCTGGATCCATTGTATGCGACACATACTTTACTTGTCTGGCCTCTATTTCTGGAATCACTCTCTGGAATCACCTACTAGCATCACATTGTTCTGGCTGGACTTGTACTCGATTTACGTGTCGGGATATGGATTCACTTGTACTTGTCGGGGCGGGGAAATACTCGAGTAGACATGTAAACATTCCCAATCGTACTAGAACCACTCCTACTGGTCTAATCTAGAAAGATAGCCATCGCACGCTTGCCAAGCGTGCGATGTGACGTATTTATCCCGTAGCCGTTTACATGTCGAAAGCGATATTTTAAAATACACTGGTTTTAGTGTCTTGTACTGGGCTCACCCTGGAATCACACTAGACTCATATATACTGTCTGGACTCACATCACATTGCTCTAGTTCGGATATCTCTATTTACAGTCTACATTACCATACTCCTCTAATTTACTATATTTTACTCTCTTGTACATTAGTCAACTGCTGTTCTATTTTATTTTCTATCTCAATCTTTCTATGTTTATCAAGTACTGTCTATAACTGTTCTATAGTCTTTTCATTTATTTAGAACTACTAGAGGAGATGTGTTTGTTCCATCCTGACTGGATATATTTTCAGATGATTGCCCAGAGGATCCGTGTCCTACGTACTACGGATCCGAGGAGGGAATAGCTACCTTGGGTCCTGATTCTCAGGCGTGATCACCGGGAGACTTTTTACTAGTTTTGGCTTTGTGTTAGGTTCATTGTTAGAACTGTTGGCTTGTATTGTAATGAAGATTTTGACATTGTATTTGAGATTTGATTTTGGATATTATTTCAGTTGTTGTTGAGTCTTTATGGTATATAGACTTCTTTGATATCTTATCGTACTTTAGACTGTGATTGAGTATTCAATATTATCTTTATACTTGTCCTCCATTCGGAGTTGAGATCTATGACAGGTACATTATATTATTGTGTGAGATAGTTATTTAGCGACCTAGACAGTGTTCTACTGCCGATTCTACGGTGTAGGCTGGGCGCTGTTACGCACTCATGCCCCTATACCAGGTATGGGTCGTGACATATTTTTAGTAGTGGCCCATGTAGGTCGAGATTCGTATTAGTACGATGTCGTGGTAGTGCGTATCTCTTATAGAGAGAGGGGATACTCAATCACAACTAGGAATTTCATATATTTGAATCTACTTATACTTGTTTAAATCTGAATAATCTTGTCCTTCTTTCAATATCATCCTTGCCCCGTTATTGTCTTATTTGATCTGTCCTCAGGATGCCGCCGAAGACTCGATCACACCGCTCTGTTCCAGAGACTGTTGCTGAGAGGTATGCTACCACTCGTCTGGTTCAGCATGCAGTTAGGACTGCTCAACTCCTTATGTCTGCTCACATGGGAGTATTTGCTGCTTTTGGGGGTCCTCCTCTACCTGTTCCGAGGATTTTCTCGGTTATTCCCTGCACCCTGCATGAAAGCTGGTGGGGGATCAGTACGTTCGTCCTCACATGTACTGATGAAAAGACCCACTTTCTAAGCCGATATTTAGTATTTATGTTGAATCCTGCAACTTAGCTTATGATCTTGCTATATTCTCCTTAGGGTCGATTTCATGGCATATACGAAAGCGATAAAGCATGTTATCATGGCAAGCATGTTATCGAAGAATTTCATAAGCATGCAAATAGGATTTCTTTCTAGGCTTTCTTCGTGTTTTGTTCGTGGCAAGATTTCTAACCAACAACGACGCACTCGCCCTTGCACCGTGTTTGCCATTAAATATCAAGAACAAAAATTACAGAGGAATTGAACTTGATTGCAAACTCACTTGTACAAAAGAAAGCCTAGAAAGAAATCCTATGAAACAATCTAAGTACAATTGTTTAGTTTTTGATTCTGGGGGTGACGATAGAGGCTCGGGAAAGTGTAGCAACTCTGCCTTACTCCTTGGACTATCAGACGCAGTCTTTGCACTTGAAGAAATTTGCCAGCCTTTGATTGCCAACCTTTAGCACGGGTGTAGTACCCTGCTATTTATAGTGATTCCTGCAATAGCAGATTTGGGCCGCATAAAGGACCATGTGGATACGTGTCTGTAACAGCACACAAAGACTCGATCTTGGGCTACCAGCTGGTAGGGGTTGTTGAGATTTTATTGTAGGCATCTGGGTGGTTGAGACTTGGTCAAATTGCCATGTGTCCCCTCCACAAAGTAGAGTCTGATCATTTTGGCGTATAGTGCCTGCCTGCTTCTGTGGCTCGGCTCCGCTTAGCCGCATGGGATCTTTGAGAACCTTGCTTCTGCAGCTTGGTTTCACTTGGCCGCATGGGATCTATGAGAACCCCTCTGCGGCTCGAGTCCCTTGGCCTTATGGGGCCTTCGAGAGCCTCGCTTCTGCGGCTCGAATTGTCTTAGCCGCATGAGGTCTTCAGGGGCACTGCTTCTGCGGCTTAGTTTCGCTTGGCCGCATAGGGTCCAGGAGCTCTGCTTCTGCAGCTTAGTTTCACTTGGGGTCTCCAGGAGCACTGCTTCTGCGATTTAGTTTTCTTGGCCGCATGGAGTGATGATCCGCATAAACTCTATCTTTTCATGCTTCTACAAGACCCCCTTCAAAGTTTTCAAATTGCAAATTTGGAATACTTTGAATAAGAAGCATGGAGAAGAAACGTCAAGCCGCAGGGAAGCTTCAAACCGCAGGAAGATTTCGTCCAGGCTGTCCAGCTGTCATTTACTGTGTTTAATGCTCTAACTGTTTTTAGATTGGTGTTATCCTTTCGGTTACTGTGACGGTTATAAAGGATAGAATCCCGAGGGTCACAATTATCTTAATGGGCACGAAACCGAAGTGGTGCCTATCCGTTTACGCTTCTTGGTGGCCTATAAATATGTAGGTCGTACGGCAGCAAAAGAACTCCTATTGCTTTCTCTTTTCGTCTTCATTTCTTCTAACATTTTTTTCCGCTCCCGATCAGCCATAGCCCCCGAAGCCTCCAAGTCGACCGACGCTACTAACAAAGGAAAGGGGCTTGCCTCTCCGTTGATAGTTGTGGACTCATTCTCTGCTCATCTGACGTGCAGCCTCCTATCCATGGTAAGGATAGTGCGAGAACGAATGCTTTGAACCCAGATGGCCATGTCGCATGCTTTATGCGCTGGTCTGACCATATTTTGCCACTGTGCCATGGCTTCAATGCCTTTAGTACACATTTGGCCTTCAAGGAGAATGTGCCGCATGTACTCTGTGTGACTGGGCCGCATGGACCGAGCCACATAAGTATCAGAGTACATGCGGCTTGTACCCGGTTGTATCTGGGCCGCATAGATTCCACACGATCGAGCTGCATGAGCTCTCCCTTGATCTGGACCACGTTGTTCTATTGTAGCTAGGCCGCATGAACTAGGAGATAAAGCCCATTCACTTTGTTTTCTTCTGACTGCTAACCTCTTCCCCTTTTTATATTCCATAGGGATCTGGTTAGCAAATTCCCCCAGGACCGGTATCGACGATTTTGGATATGGTGAAGATGCAACATTCGACACAACACATCAGACAGCTCAGAACTCTCCATGCTTCATAAGGGTTTTCCTCAGATGGTAGGAAGAACCTTTATACATCAGAGAGTCGGACGGTGGTTGGGCGTCGTCGTAAAAGTTTTGTTTTCACGGCTCTCCAAGTAGGCAAAAGCAACACTAGGGATGTTGTTTTGAAGGTATGACCTTTTGGAGGAACGGGCCTAGGACGTCCGCAATGCGGAGGAGAGAAAGTTAGCGTTTGTAGATGCTTTTTAGCATGCTATATTTGCCCTCCTCCGTGTGGCTTCTAGAAGGTTCAACAGCCTTGTTTGCTTCTCAGCAGTAATATGACTCCTTTGAGGGCTACGAAACTGCTTTTGACGAAGGCGTAGTGCTGCCAAACTGACCAAACTATATGTTGCTGATGAGTAGTAGATCTTTCTTCAGCTCTTTCCTCCCCTCTTTTTTTTGCTGGAGATGTAATCCTATGAATGCAACTAATTTTGAATAAAAATACATTCACTCCATTCTTTGTTTGTGGTATCTGTGGTTGATAAAGGACATCCTACTGGGGGACTTTTTGTGGACCTATTTCCCTTTTGTGCATCTGGAGATGCGAGCAATAGATTTGAATAATATTTTGTGGACCTATTACCCTTTTGTGTACCGGTAGTGCGAGTAATAGATTAGGATAACTTCTGTGGGCCTATTACCCTTTTGCGCACTGATGGTACGGGTAATAGATTTGAAACAAAACCTAACAGAGGTAATATGGACGTGATAGGTTATGTGGTCTTAATACCCTGATTTTATCCCAGATTGGGTACAGGTGTTAAGTCAAGAGACTATCGGTATCAGAGGTAATATGGACGTGACACACGATAATCAGGAATAATTTTTGGTGGACCTATTACCCTTTTGCGCACTGGTGTTGCGAGTAATAGATTTTGAGACAAAACCCAACAGAGGTAATATGGAGGTGATAGGTTCCGTGGCCTTAACACCGTAATTTTATCCCGGGTCGGGTTCAGGTGTTAAGTCAAGAGACTATCGGTATCAGAGGTAATATGGACGTGAGACACGATAATCATGAATAAATTTTTGGTGGACCTATTACCCTTTTGCGCACTGGTGGTGCGAGTAATAGATTTGAAGACAACCCAACAGAGGTAATATGGACGTGATAGGTTATGGCCTTAATACCGTAATTTTATCCCGGGTCGGGTTCAGGTGTTAAGTCAAGAGACTAACGGTATCAGAGGTAATATGGACGTGACACACGATAATCAAGAATAATTTTTGGTGGACCTATTACCCTTTTGCGCACTGGTGGTGCGAATAATAGATTTTAAGACAAAACCCAACAGAGGTAATATGGACGTGATAGGTGTTGTGGCCTTAACACCGTGACTTTATCCCGGGTCGGGTTCAGGTGTTAAGTCAAGAGAATATCGGTATTAGAGGTAATATGGACGTGACACACGATAATCAGGAATAATTTTTGGTGGACCTATTACCCTTTTGCGCACTGGTGGTGCAAGTAATAGATTTTGAGACAAAACCCAACAGAGGTAATATACGTGATAGGTTCTGCGGTCTTAACACCATGATTTTATCCCGGGTCGGGTTCAGGTGTTAAGTCAAGGGACTATCGGTATCAGAGACAATATGGACGTGATACACGATAATCAGGACCAGGAAGTTCGCTCAGAGATGGTAATAAGCCTGGTAAACTCCGGCGGGATGAAGCATCAGGGTGAAAGTTCAGAGGTATTTAAGTATACATGACTTGTCACCAGGGGGATGCAATGTGAACCCACTCGGAGCTAATAGAGTGTAAGTTCAGAGGTACTCGGTGTACATAACTCGACAGTCTGAGAGATTTGGTAGTTTGAGGAAGTACCAGCATGTCCTTAGACATAGTATTTCTTTAAGAACTTGTCGTTTATGGGCATCATGAGCAAGTCTCCATTCTGTTTCGTGAGCCGGTATGCGCCGTTGGAGAATACGGCCTCGATGATGAATGGACCCTCACATTTGGGCTGGAATTTGCCGGCGGTTTTGTGAGTCATGACCATCGGTGTGCGAACGGCCAAGACGAGATCGCCTACTTGGAATATCCTCTGCTTGACTTTCTTATTGAAGGCCCGAGAGATGCGTGCTTGATAGAGCTCGATGCTTTGTTGAGCTTGCAAACGCTTCTCGTCTAAGGCTTCCAATTCTTGTAGCCGTGGCGGTAGTTATCGTCCGACGTCAACCGGTAAGTAAGGGCCACGCAAAGTGATGGGATCTGGGTCTCCAATGAAAGAACTGCCTCGCTCCCGTACACTAGAGAGAACGGTGTATTTCCTATAGCCGTCCGAATTGTAGTACGGTATGCCCATAAGCATTCGCCCAGCTTTTCGTTCCAGTTGCGCTTGTTTGAAGACACGAACTTTTTGAGAAGCTTGATTATGGTTGTGTTAAAAGCTTCAGCCAGACCATTAGCCGATGGGTTATATGTCGTTGAAGCCACATTCTGAATCTGATTCTTATCACAGAATCGATAGAAAGCATGGCTTGCGAACTGCGGACCATTGTCGTGAATGATCCTCCGGGGCAGTCTAACACGGTAAATGACGTGATGTTTTATGAAACTGATCATGTTTGATGTCTTTACCTCTGCCAGTGGAACAGCTTCTGCCCACTTGGAGAAGTAGTCGGTGATTGCAAGTATAAACCGGTGTCCCTAGACGACGGCAGGGTGATTGGGCCAATGATGTCTATTCCCCATGCTTCAAATGGCCAAAAGGCTAATGTTGGATGTAAGAACTCGAATGGCAGATGTATGAAGTCTGCGTGGATCTGACAAGCCTTACACTTTTTTGCATAATCGACTGCGTCTGCTACCATCGTAGGCTAGTAATAGCCCATCCGACGGAGACGGTCCTGCAACTTCGAGCCAGATTGATGAGCCCCACAAATGCCATCGTGGGCCTCGCATAGGGCTTCTTTGGCTTCTGCATTTGACAGACATCTTAACAGTAGTCCATCGTAAGATCGTCGATATAACATTTTTGTTTCGGTGTCATAAAAGAATCTGAGAGAACGCTTTCTGATTGAAGTCGCTTCTTTCACATTCTCAGGCAGGATTCCGTAAACTGCAAAGTCGATGAATGGGAGTCTCCTGTCTTGCATGTCATTGGTTATCTGGGCAGAGTAACTCGTACCTAGTTGAACGTTGTTTTTGGGATAGACCAGCTCATGGCCTACCACGTCGACTAGATGATGAGCATGATTTGGAACCACCAAAGAAGCGAACGAGGCCTGCTAGGGCGCCGGCTTCAATATTTTGGAGCCTAGGAACATGCTTTATAAAGAACCCTTCCAAGGTTGCAATGATGGCAATTGCTGTCTGATGATATAAAATCAGGTTCGCGTTGCGAACCTCGTATAAGCCTCGGATTTGATTAACAATCAACTGCGAGTCGCCGTATGCTTCTAGGTATTCGACTCCCACTTCTTTTGCGAGTCGGAGCCCGATGACCAAAGCGTTATATTGGGCTACATTGTTTGAACAGGGTTCTGTGAGAGAGTATGCCCGGTTGACCACCAATCCAGAGGGAGAAATTAATAAAATTAATACTAGACTCCAGCGACGATATCACCTTGGGGCCCCGTCCTTGAACACCGTCGAAGAACATTCGCCAAACGTCATCATGTGAAGTCATATTTGAATTGACGACTTCGTCTGGGATTTCTTCATATATCCTGGCTGTTTCTGAGCCTGGATGGGCTGCTAGGAAGTCGGCCAAGGCTTGACCTTTGACAGCCTTCTGCAGAATGAAAACCATGTCGTAGGGGGATAACAGTATCGCCCAAGTGGCTGGATAAGAACTGAGTACGCCTGGCTTGGTCATGAGAACCCTAAGGGGATTAACTCGTCAGACAACATGGATGGTCTGCCCTAACACATAGTGTTGTGTTTTCTGAATGGCGAACACCAAGGCAAGGCATTCCTTCTCCACGGCGGTACCTATGCTCCAGCCCTACCATTATTCGGCTGAGATAGTAGATGGCTTGTTCGTGTCCCGCATCATTGTTCTGTGCTAGTAAGGCGCCGAGAGAGTGTTCCATCGCCCGTACATAGAGCAGGAAGGGCTTTCCGGCAACCAGGGCTACCAAAACTGGCAGATTCGAGAGGTATTCCTTAATGTCATCAAAGGCGCGTTGACATTCCTCATTCCATATGAAATAGATGCCTTTCTTCATGAGTTGTGTGAAGGGTTGACATCGCCCTGATATGTTAGATATGAACATCCTGATGTAGGCTAGTCTTCCCTGAAGGCCACAGAGTTCAAGGAGGTTCCTCGGTGGGCTCATTTCCAGGATTGCTTTTGTTTTGTCGGGGTCTATGTGAATACCCCGGGAAGTAATGACAAAGCCCAAGAACTTTCTGCTGGACACGCCCAGGAAGAAATTGGTGGGATTCATCTTCAGATTATGCGCTCGCATGAGATTGAACACTGTCCTCAAATCGTGTAAGTGATCATCCTTGGAGTGACTTTTAACGGCGATGTTGTCAACGTAACACTCCACCATCTTGCGCAAGTGATCTCTAAAGATGACACTCATAGCTCGTTGATATGTAGCACCGGCGTTCTTTAGGCCAAAGGGAATAACTGTGTAACAATACACGCCGATCGGTGTTCGAAATGACATATGCTTATCAGAAGGCATTTTAATTTGATTATATCCTGAAAAGCCATCCATAAAGGACATACGTTCGAAGCCATACATATTATCAATCATTATGTCGGTGATGGGAAGAGGAAATTCATCCTTAGGACATGCCGCATTCAGATTGCCGAAGTCGATGCAGATTCGAATCTTTCCGTTCTTCTTGACGACTGGTACTATATTAGCTATCCAGTCTGGGTGCTGCTCCTCGGATGAAACCGCTAGCTATAAGCTTATTTACTTCCACTTCGATGGAGTTCATGATGTCTGGACGGAACCACTGTTGCTGTTGTTTTACTGGTTTTGCGTCCGAATGAATATTGAGCTTATGAAGTGCGATCTCGGGGTTTAACCCTGGCATATCTTCATAGCTCCAAGCGAAAATGTCGATATACTCTCTGACGAGTTGCAACAACGACTCATGTTCACCGTCCGTCAGGCTTTTACTAACGAAGATTGGCTTTGGAGAGGATTCGTTACCGAGATCAACTTGCATGACTTGTGCATCCAGTTGTTGGGCCCATGGCTCCAATTCAAGAGGTTCAAGTAGATCTTCATCTTCCTCTTTAACGTCAGGGAATGCCATGTTGACAGACAATGTCTGCCTGAATATCTGCAATGCTATCATCGGAATCGTATGTATTCGATTTGGATGAGTGAGAATGCCACTCGCATTCCTCATTGGAGCTCTCGGGCGTTGTTGCTGGTATAACATAATCGAGGCCGCGTCTGGACTTGCTGTAATAATCCCGAGGGTTCCAAGCCGGGGCTGACAGCTGCAGAGGCGATCGCCGACCGTTGCCGTAATTCTGACCCGGGGTAGTCTCCGTATCGTACTCCTACTTTTGCATGAAGTACTTGGCTTGGGGACTATATAGGTAGAGCGGCAATATTCCAGCGTCGGGTTCGAGATCGAACTCTTGTGGCATGAGAGGTTGAGGACCTTCTTTTCGGCCAAAGATGATCGTGTGATCCCCTTCTCTTCTGCCTGGGACTAGGAAGTAGGCACCTCTAATGGGAGTAAGTCGGTTTGTGGGATGGACGGTTGTCACCTATGTGTGCAGGTTAATGTCTAGATCGTACCCCACAGCATACATCAGATTAAGCTTGTTACACTCAGGATAGTTCAATGGCGCCCTCTTATTGATGAAATAAGGAATTTTGTCTACAGGGATTACATCATCAGGAGAGGGACTATCCACCTGTGCAACAAGATACTTTACGGGTTCTGCCTCTCTCTTCAGCTACCCCCTGCGTGACCGGAGGTTGGGACGCTGTCTTGGGTAACTTGACCACCAAGGGTTCTGTTTGTGGCATTGGCTTGCCTGAGGGCCTCGGATCAACACTTGGTTGTCGGCTCGTCTTGGGAAGACGAATAACCATCGGCTCGACAGAGACTTCGTATCTTCCGATTGCCTTTGACTGGATTTTGGCAATCGGATCACCATCGGCGCCACAGAGGGCCTTGCATCTTCCGCTTGCCTTTGATTGGATTTTGGCAATCAGATCACCATCGCCCTACGACGGGTTTTGGCTCCTGGCTAGATCTCAGGAGTCGGATGACCATCGGTTCCAACTGCGCAGCTGGGGCGGGGGAACCGGGCACCTCTTTATGCAAAGTTGCAACAAGGGGTACGGCTTTGCCCAGTTTACGGACCTGAGATGGATTTTCAAAGGTTCCTCTGACCCTGTTATGGCCTCTGACTCGTCAAATATGTGCTTCTTGGATTCTTCATATAGACTAGCCTCCGAAGAATAGTAAGACTCAACCCCTGTGAAGGGATCGATGTCGGCGAATTCCGTCTTCACGAAGCTGTGCTTATTGACATACTTGAAGCACTGGTGGAGTATGGATGGCACGATCATATAGTCATATATCCATGGACGCCCCAAGAGGATATTGTCGGAAGTATCTGCGTCTATGACGTAGCAGGTAACCTCCGTCTTTAGGTCGCCGATCTGACATTTCAATCGGATCTTTCCCAGGGATAGCTCCTTCCTGAGTTGAAACCGCTAATGGCAGCGTTGGTCGCCGCTAGCCAGTGCATAGGGATGCCGAGGAACAGCAAGATTTTCGGGATGATGCTTATTGACGAGCCAGGATCGATGTGCATCCGATCCACTTTGATGTCGCCTATGTATCCAATATAGTACAAAGGGCAATCATGCAAGTTGGTCTTGATCAACATGTCCTGTGGGGTGAATACGATGTTGGGCATTGCGTCTGCATAATTGCTGCCCTAAAGATCTGCCGACGAGTCTTCCCCTATAGGCTTGATCTGGACTAAGTAGGCGTCAGCATTCTGGAGCGCTTCGCTCAATACGACACGAAGATCCTTGGACAGCCTTAGGAGCTCGTATAACGACAACTTTGCCGACGTATTAGCCAGTTGTGCTAATATGTCAAAGTTGTAAGGTCTCTCCAGCCCCTGAGGTGCATCCTTAAGGAGCGGCCTGTCGAAGCGAGTTTCCTTCGACTTGGACCTGTCCACCGATGGAGGCTGAGATGGCCCCGGAACATCAGTAGCAGGCAGCGTTGCCGGCTGAGGGTCTTCGACTGAATTACCCAGAGTGGGCTGGACTTGTGCCCAAGACTGGGTAACAACGGCCGCCGCCTCCTCAGCTTCGGCTGAAATTGTATGGCAGGATCTGGCTTCTTGCCCTCTTTTTACGGGTTGAAGATGACACCGCCTGGGTAACTTCGGGCACTAAGTCTGGGTGCACCCACATGACCTCTCCTCATGACGTGGTGAGAGGTACCAAGCCAGTCGTCTGGTCCTGGACGGGTGGAAGATTAGTATCCTCCATCGTTGCCCGAGGGACAGGTATTACCCCTTCTTGAGTATTTATTAGGGGAAAGTCACCGAACTGAACTGATACCATGTTCGCAGCCACGGTAACCTCTTCGAAATCTAGCGACGGAGCTTTGGAGTCGATAAGTCTCTGGATGTACCGTTTTAATTGGAAGCAGTCATGAGTGGAATGATGGACATAGCGGTGGAAGTTGCAATATTTTGGGTCCTCCATCTCCGTTGCTCGAGGCTCGTGCCTTGGTGGAGGGAGTTGGATCCTATCCCCTTGTAAGAGTATGTCGAAGATAGGCTTGACATGACTATCTTCGAATGAGTAATTCACCTTGGGCCACTGAGCTTCTGCCTGCTTTTGTTCAGGCTTCTTGGTCGTACCAACGACCATGGCCTGTTTGCCTTTGTTGTCCCGATTATTGGAGGTGCCGCCATTGTTGTTGTTACTGGAGGTGGTACCAGGACGTTTGCCTTTGTCCTCTCCATCTGGGATGTGTAATCCCAGCTGGCGAGCCTTCTTTAACTTCGTCTCCGCATTGGTAGCGCTTATGATGAAAGTCGTCCAATCCCTGAACTGATCTTCGCCCATCCAGAGGCTGATTGCGGGGAGCAATTTTTTCTAGCAGATTTCAATCAAGGAGCTTTCGGGACTGCCTTGGGGCAATCTCATCGCGGTTTGGCAAAACCGTTTGATATAGTTCCTCGTTAGCTCCCTCTCCCTCCCTGAACGACGTCCATGAGAGATGACATTGTCACATCATGCCCTACTTCGTAGAATATTTCCAGGAACATGTGCTTGAAGCCGTCAAAGGAATAGAAGCAGTTGTCCGAAAGGTTGCGGTACCAGTCGAACGCGATTCCCTCTAATGCTCCGATAAATAATCGTGTGAGGATGGCATCGCTATGCGGCAAATGGTCTATTTTGACCTCAAAATATGTCATGTACCGGTTGGTAGAGGTCTTCCCGTCATACGAATCGATATGAAACGGTTTGTACTGTGGCGGAAAAGGAACATATCTCCAGGCAACGGATACGGCTGCCGTATTCTGAGGTCCCGGGAGGAGTCTCGGGCATTGAACATTGCTCGAAGCTCCTGGACTTCCCTTCTTGCCTCCCTAGCTTCGTCTGCAGCTGAAGGAGCGGATGCTCCTAGATGATTGTCACCCAAAGGAGGAGCGGTCGTATTGGAGTCCGAGTTGACTGTGGGTCCCAAGCTTGTTGTTCGGGCGCTCCTTGCTGGTTGAGTCGGAAGGCATCTTTGATTTCGTCTACTGACTTGACCAAGGATACACTACCAAATTGGCAAATTAGAAACACTAGATATTTTTCAATCTGAAACACTTATTTTTTGTTCCTAGGTTTTGGAACATATTAAATATGTTCCGCAGCAAAAAAAAACGTTCCTAATATATTTTATTTTATGTTTTTAATTTTATTTTATTAAAATACACCTTTTTAGTGTTCCAAATATGTTCCATGTTGAGATTGCATCCATATGCATCTTAAGTAATTACTAAATATAGCCAAACCTAAATGTTCCAATCTAACCAAACCTTTTCCCCTCTTATATTTCCCGCAGGTTTCTTCTCTCCCTCCAATATTTTAATCTCCTTCGGAATCAATCTCAATCTCCCCGAATCAATTTCAATCTCCCTCCGTCAAACCCACGTATGCTCCCTAGAGGAAGGGTTTGAAGATCTCATCAATCACAGATCTTCAAACCTGTGTAAAATCTCCATCTATGAAGGGTTTTAAGATCGCCATCTAGGAAAAATCGCCATCTACGATGGGTTTTAAGATTGCTATCTATGAAGGGTTTGAAGATCGTCGTCGAGGAAGGATTCGCAACTCAGGGCTGAAAAGGGTTTGGAGGGCTTGCCATCATCCATCAAGGAAGGGTTTGTTCTTTCTATTTCTTTTTTTTTGTTTAATTTTTGAATTTCATCATGCCTCTCTCTTATGTATGCGTAATTTTTCCATATATATAAGTAGTGTAATTTTTGTTTTTGTTTTCCCCCAATTTACACCAAGTGAAGGTAATAGGAAAGTATGTTAATTGTATTGGATGCTATCAGGAAACTTAACATCTTCATATTTACACTATCAATTACAACCTTGGATCGGTATAATGCAATCCATAACTTACCTCGACCTTTTGAAGTCCGAGGATTCCTTCGCAACATTGCGAAAAAGGATCGCATATATCCTCCTCATATCTGCACCTTAATGTAGCAAAACATTTTTTTATCAGACTTAGAGTGATATATAGTGATGATAACTTGGAAACACAAGTTTCCTCATCATACAAGTATTCATGGCAAAAATGAAAGGACTTGGAGTGAAACGCGATCAAAAGACTTCATACATATAGAATAGCATCCAAGTGTTGCAATAAAAAGAATCATATAAGTTTCAAGTCCTAATATAAGTCAACTCCTGATATAAGTTTTGTCAAACTTATGAGAGTTCATACATATAGAATAGCATCCAAGTGTTGTCAGACTTATGTCGAATTTAAGCCAACTCCTGATATAAGTTTCAAGTCCAATTGATTGCTAGCCTAACTTGTAATGGTTGTTTGGACTTGCCCTCATCTTAAACGAAAATTTCTATCTTGTTACATAAACAAAGAGGCTGCATAATCTAGTTGCATCATTTTTTTTAAAGATGAGACGGTTGTATATGATCTTTCATAAAGTTATGTTGGAACAAGAGAATGTCAACAGGATTGAAGTCATGTTTGAACAACTTTTGATATTTATTATATAGTAAAGGCATCAAACTCGTTTATAGAAGAGTTATAACAAAGCACATAACTGTAATTGCTATGTAAAATTGTAAATCTTGAGCCTCACAAGTCCCCGTGTTATAGGGAGCCCAGTTATAACATAAGAATATGTGCAGGGACTAGCTGAAAAATCAAAGGATTTATTTGTTGGCACAATATGTTGTCAATTAAAGTCCTATAGTTGTTAATAAGAAAAGCCCCTGGACTGAAATAAGAAAAAAAAACATACAGGTGAAATACAGGTGTGTTTTGTATTACCGCAACCTATAATGCTCGAGGATGTTGTCATGTTGAACTAGGTCCTGACTAGCACTACGACAGGCTTAGAGAGTTGCATCAGCTTGCTAAGAACTGTTAGGATGAAGATTTGAGATGGGAGGTTGGTCTAAACAAAGAGTATACATGAGAAATTTGGTCATTCCGATTTGATTGAAGCCTATGCGATACTATTTGATTTATTTTGGGACTTTAGTTGTTGAGAAGTGATATATGAAGTATAGGTATGTGGAAGCTTTTGATTTTCTCCCATTCTTTTTCTTCTTTCATTAGTGGATGATGAGAACATTAAATTTACATGAGCTGGAGGGGGTTGAAATGTCTTTTCTAGTGACAATAAATAATTGATTACAAAATAAAATATTAGGTATTAAACAATGGTTTTACGCATGCTAAGTGTAAGAAGTATAGAAATGCTCTACTCACTAATACAGAGCTGACTCGTTGTAAATTTGTGCAAAATCTACGCCAGGTTGTTGTTCTGTTGATGTTAAAGTAACTTCAAGCATCCATGTTGCTGGGTTGCAGTTAGCCTTCATCTTTTGGATACCATAAATACCCTGTCAATGAGGAAGCGTATCCTATGTACTGGTTAGTTTGTGGATTTAAAATCTTGACCATGAATGTAGATCTCATTCTACTGTGTGTATGGCATATTTATTATGTCCAGAATAGTGGATTCTCCTGTTCTCATTGCCATATCCCTGCATAGATTTTCACAAATGCAATCGTATTAGCTATAGCATTAGGCAAAACTGTTTGACGGTAAGGTTGGCAATATCTGTATCGGACCCTTCCTATGAGTATCGGGATCGACAGTAGGTTTCAGATCGGAGTATCGGAAGTAAATAATTAATAACTAAAACTTTAGAAAGAATATTTTATACATTTAAAAATAATTTTAAGTATTTTATATGTTGTTTCTTAGTAGTTTTGAAATAGTAGTTACCCTTGCGTATTGGTTTACCTCCGATATATAAGTTTTCTTCTTTTACATGTTTTTACATCCTTGTTGTTTGGTATTTTTCGTTCAATTTTTTCTGTCGAATTGACTGAAAAAGATACCCCAAAAGTCGGTATCGGTTAGTACCGATATCGGTCGGTATCAGATCAGGACATGCCGAACCGTATTGGTATTGGCTGTATCAAATCGGTATCGGCTAATACTATAAACTGTACTTTGTCCATTTGCAAACTTATGAGGCACATGTTGCGCAACTGAAAAGTATCACATATTTGCAAAAAAAATTTTTAATTGAGATTAGCTTGCATAAATAGTTAATCTCTATAAGTCTTTAAATAATTTAATTTATTTCTCATGTCATACATCTTTGAGATCCTTAATTTAATTTATATTTTTTCCTATGACTTTATTGAGTATTTACTTCATTTGTTTTTATTTTCTACAGATTTATCTTATAAAAAGAATTTTTTTGGTATAGAAAATGCCTTTGGACAAGTCATGGATGAGCAAACGGGGGGACTTAGAATATATTGAAGGTGTCAAACAATTTGTGAATTTTGTCAAGGAGAATGCTAACGGTGAAGACCGTTTTTATGCCCATGTGTTCGATGTAGAAACTCGAAGGGACACATAGAGCTTGATTTAATCAGCTTTTATTTGTTGTCAAATGGTATTGATCAGAGCTATGTGCTATAGGATCAACAGAGAAAATTCGATGGGCCAGAAGTCTACAACATTAAAATCCGACCCAATCAAAGAAGTTGACCAGCCTATGATGGAGGAACTTGTTGATCATGTTTTCAATATGAACAATTGGAGGAATGAGCACGAGTTAGAAGACATGAATATTAAACTTGAAGGTGGCAACACAACCTCTGTACAATGGTTGTCCTAAGGGTAAGACAATGTTGTCTACTATTATCGAGTTACATAATTTGAAAACACGATACAGTTTGACTGGGAATAGCGTGACTGCTATATTGGATTGGGTAAAGTCTTTATTTGTAGAAAACTGCAATCTTCCTAAAAATTATCCACACATGAAGAACATGATCAAGGACTTGGGAATGGAATGCGAAACCATACATGCAAGCAGAAATGGTTGCATCCTATATTGGAAGGAATACAAGCAACATCATATGTGTCCCAAATGTGGAGTCAGCAGGTATAAGCTTATCTTTGAGCATGACTCTGAGATAAAAAAAAGGTGTCAAAAAAGAGCCAGCAAAATTTGTGAAATATTTTCCCTTGATCCCAAGGCTAAAGAGATTCTTTAGCATTCCTTGGATAGCAGATGCAATGACTTGGCATAAGAAAGCAAAAACCGATGGAAATCTAATGAGACATCCATGCGACTCAGGTCAATGGGATTCAGTCAATGTCAATTGGCCATATTTTGCTGCTGAGGCTAGAAATTTACGGCTCGCAATATCAATTGATGGCTTTAACCCACATGGAACTCAAAGCAGCACTTATAGTTGTTGGCCGGTGATTGTATCACCTTTAAATCTTCCACCATCTTTGTGCATGAAAAGGGAGTTCTCATTGCTGACTTTATTAATATCATGACCCAAATCACCAGTTAAACACATCGATGTGTTTCTAGAACCACTTGTAGATGAATTGAAAGAGCTATGGGTAAATGGTGTGTACCGACGTGGGACGCATTTACTAAAACCTCTTTTACAATGAAAGCAATGTTGATATGGGGGGTCCACGATTTACCTGCATATGGAACACTATCTGGGTGCAATATTCATGGGTATAAGGCTTGTCCAGTATGCGCCGATGATGTTGACTCTGAGCATCTTGAAGACTCAAATAAAATATGTTATCGAGGCTATCGTCGATTTTTAAGGTCCGACCACAAGTTTAGAAATGATAAAAGATTCAACAAGACCGTAGATCATCGGCCACCTCCGCAACGATTATCTGGTGAAGAAGTTGAACAACGAATTTTTGAAATTCTTAAGAGTAATGATGGGAAAGGGCTTAGTAGAGTCACCGGCAAAAGCAAAAGGAGTAAGAACATTGGTAAAAAATGCAAGGTTGGGGTCGATGAAGATGTCAATATGGATGTTAATTCCACTATTGCACCTCCGTGGTCGAGAAGGTCAATTTTGTTTGATTTGTCATACTGGAAGTTTCTTGAGATTCGCCATAACATTGACGTCATGCATACTGAAAAGAATGTCACTGATCACTTATTAAGCATATTGATGAATGTCACTAGAAAAACAAAAGATGGGTTGAAGGCACGAAAAGATTTGAAGAAATTGGACATCAACAAGAAATTGTGGTTAGTAGAAGAAAAAGACATCGGAAAAACTTCAATGCCAAAGGTGTCATACGCCTTAACTAAGGAGGAAAAGGAAGAATTTTGTCGTTGCTTGAAAGATTTAAAATTGCCTACAGGGTTTTCCTCTAACTTGAGTAATTTGGTGACTATCCATCCTCCAGAGCTAAGGGGGCTCAAATCACATGACTATCATATGATTATGCAACACTTGCTTCTAGTTTTACTTAAACATGCTTTTAAAAAGGAAAAGGACTTGAGAATTGCTATTCACAGAATTAGTTTATTCTTTAATATCTTATGTGCTAAAGTGATAAATAAGGAGGAACTCCGTAAAGCAAAGACGGCATTAGTGGAAGCAATGTGTATTCTTGAAAAGGGACTTCCTCCCTCCTTTTTTTGTCATAAGTGTGCATTGTATGGTTCATTTGGCAGACGAGGCTTTGGCATGTGGCCCAGTCATATTCCGATGGATGTACCCATTTGAAAGGTATACAATATTTTTTATCATTTTGCATTTAATGCAATTTTACTTATTCTATTTAATAATTTTTATATTTTGTTATGGCAGATTAATGAAGCGGTATAAAGAGTATACCCTTAATAAAAGGTACATAGAAGGCTCTATAGCAGAGTCTTATCTTGCAGATGAATCTGAGATGTATTGCATGGAGTATATGCCAAATATAGGCATTGGTATTCATAAGTCGAGTCGAGAATTGGGTGGATGAGAATATTGACTTATCAGATGAGAAACCTTTAGATGTTGGAAAAGTCGTCGAGATAAACAATGTGCAATTTGAACAAGTAGTGACTAGTGAATTATTTTGCAATACAGTTACAGAAGGCTGGGGAAACCAATACAACCTTATGGAGATTAGCCAACGGTCCAATGTATAAGGCAATAAGATACAATAAATATTGTGTCAATGGGTTTGTCTTTTCGTCAAATTCCTCCGATATAAATTTGGTGACCCAAGACAGTGGCGTATCTATGAAGGCGTATACTACTTTTTGTTGCTGGTCGAAAAGATAAAAATCCAAAGGAAGGAATAATGACTTACTATGAAATAATTAGAGATATATTAGAGTTGGACTACATAGATTTTTAGGAGACGGTATTTTATTGTGATTGGGTGAAAGTAGAGGATTCCAAAAATGGTTGTAAGGTTGATCCTATTTCGAATCATGTGATGGTAAATTTAAAGAAGCTCAAGAACAAAGGAAAAGTGGAGGAGGATCCGTTCATTTTAGCTCGAGAAGCCAGCGATGTATTCTATTCTAAAGATCAAAAGGAAGATGGATGGCATGTGGTTTTACATACACCCAAGAGGCTAACAAAGCAAGTTGACATGATAAGCATCCCCACCGACTATCAGTCCATTTTGAATGACAATCCTAACCTACATAATTTGTTCAATTTTGATGAATGAAAATATTGTTCCTATGCCACCAAAGGAATCAAGATACTAGAACTTTTTATCCTTTTTGCTTAAATATGTTTTTTTAGCTCGATCTCTTATATTTGGGAGTAACTTTTTAGTTTAGTGATCTTTTCAGATATTTAATCATTAATCTTGATTTTTTTTGTTTGATAATATTTTGACAGAAAACATTTTATGGAAGCTTGAGTATACCATTTAGAGCCCTGGAGCCTGAGTTATACCATTTGGCTTATACCATTTGCTTCTATATATGCCTTTACTTCTGTATATGTTCTGGAGCTTGGAGAATGTATTAGCTGTAGTCACCTTGTATACAAACCAACAAGAGATGTGAAGCTGCTTCAAATTTTGTTTCTTCAGAATTTTATACTCTTGAGAGTTCGGAAGGAAAAAAAATCATTCCCTGCAGAATGTATTAGCTGTTTCAGAATGTGTTGCTTCAAATCATTCCCTGCAGAATGTATAGCCTAGTAGTTGATGGAAGCTCTCTCCAGCAGCAGATCGAACAATTCCAGACATTATCACTAGTAAATTTGGGAGTATAGCTAGAGAAATCGGGGAAGAAGATGACATGAAAGCTAGGGTTTGTATTAATTTGTAAAAGGAAATGTAGAGGATACAATCCAGAGAGAAAATTACAAATCTAAGGAATCCTGCCAAATACCAATTATCCCCCTCACCTCCTTCTTTTATTCAATGTATATCAGTTTACAACTGTAACAGTATCAGTTACTTACATTGGTATCAGTCAGCTGACTAGGACTGCTATTTTATGCACGTGGCTGATTCTTACTAAGTAGGCTGCTGACTAGACTCACTCCTCCAGCTGGCAGTGACTCAAATGACTGATACTAATATCAAGCTGAGCTCTGATACTCCATTTGCTGCTATATTCAGTATTGTGACAGACTCTGAGACTGACAAAGAAAAGGTGAGGAATGAAGAAGTATCTGGGTTCCTATCAGTCGAAGAGACTGATTTTGTTGTTGTCTGAGCCTCCTAGGTAGAAATTGTAACAAAAGTATATTTTTATTAGTAAGACTAAATGTTTGTGTGCGAAAAGTTGGATTGCTTGAATGTGAACTAGATTATCATATTGATAGCAAAGGTGATACAAAGTTAATGTGGGATTGTGGTGTCACCCTGGTGTGAGCAAAGGTTTTGCAAAACGAAGTTAGTCAATCGGGTTTTGCAAAGGCGTGCTTAGTGAATCACGTGTTAGTTATGTGATGGCGTCTCAACTGTTGTAGTCTTGGATCATTGTGCAGACAATGTTGTTCATATTAAGATGATTCGGAGTTTTCTATGAATGCTAAGATTCCAAATAGTCAGTGTAGTAAATCTATGTTGTCGGCTCCTAGCTTGCAAGGAGCCCTCGTAGAAAGGTTGTGGTATAAGGTGGTGGATGATTTGCTTTGACCTTATCTACTCCCTCCTTGAATAAAAGTTTATACATAGCATTTAGTTTCATTTATCTACGGAATTCTTACGTTTTTAATTAACCTGTATGATGGCATGTTCTCTAATAAAAGTTTTTTGCTTCCAAAATGCAGGAAACCGAAGAAAGTGCTTATGGTACGTATACATGCAAAATCTTTTCTATTTCTTGTTCAACCTTTTGGAGACAATTTACTATCACCCCTTGGGCTGTAAATGCTGCTTCGCCAATCCTGAACAGAGATATTATGTTTGTGTGCATATATCCACCGCTAAATCTGATGATAATGTGAAATGTCAAATATTAGCGAACCAACTCCTCCCATGATTGGTGTCACCTCCAACTTCACATGACTCATTGAAAGTGAAACTACAATCTTTTTTTGGTTATGTAAACCAATAATCTTTTTTCTTGGTTGATACTGAAGGTTTTATTGCTAAGCACAATGTCAGAACATATGGGCAGCAACTTCAATCAGGAAAATGTAGAATCACAAGATAGCAACAAACCTCGAGAGAAAATTGACTTCAACAGACATGGAAAAGCAATTGGAAAGAGAGCGCCTCACTTTATGCACCGTGTTGGCGAGATTGTGAAGTCACATGCATCCATCAAGTACACTGACTGGAGGTTGGTTCCTGATCATCAGAAGGATGAAATTTGGAATGGCATATTGGTGAGATGACATTTATACATTTTTGCATTGTTTTTAAGGGGTTCTTTATTTAGAAAATAGCACATTAACATATGTTTTATTCCTCTTAACATATGTTTATTGCAGAAAGAATTTGAAGTACCAACCTACATCAAAAGACATCTTCAAGGTTCAATGGTGAGTGTCTTTAGGAAGCATAAAAATACTTTGCGGAAGAATTTTTTTGGACAAGTGTCCAAATATAGAGGCACAAAAATTGAATATTCCTCCTCGAACAAAAAAGAGGATTGGGAGCAATTCTGTGAAAATGAGTGTGGAGAAAAAACAAAAGAACGTAGAGTGAAAAATGCTGAAAATAAGAAGCGTAGTAGGTGTGGCCATACTGGAGGACGTAAGAGTGCTGCAATGGTTGAGGAGGAGATGGTATGAATTCAGGTACACCTTTAATAGTTTAATGGTTAAAATGATATAATAGCAATCATTTATGGTACAGATTCAAAAACAAGCAGATCCTACTATTCCAATTTCACGAACTGCAGTGTGGATAGAAACTCATACTAGAAAGGATAGAAGCATATTGCCTAGCGCTGTGGAGTTGATGGTAAGATAAAAGACATTAGTAAAGTTTAATACATATACTTAAATATTTTTGTATTTATTTAGTTATATTCAACATCACATTACAGGAAAAAAATTAAGGAAAAGGTCGAAGAAGCTAAAAATAGTGAAAACGATAGCGACATTCACCCGTTATCAATTGATTTTGATCCTTTGACTCAAGTTCTAGGTAAGAACTCCAAAGGCAGTCTTCCGGGTGTTGGTAGCCATGTTTCTAGGAGACTGTATGAGGATTGCCTTCTTGGCTATATAATGCTTTTGAATGAAAGAGCAGAAAGGAAGACTATAGAGAAGAATTTTGAAAGGTTGGAATCAAAAGTTGATTTATGTTTGAACATGTGTTCGGTGAGTACCTAACATTACTTTATCAAAGAACTAAAGTGTGTGTGTGTGCGTGTTACTTGAGTTTTTATTTAAATCATATTTGTGCATTAATAAATTATTGTTCTGTACTCTAGAAAAACATACCACAAACAGAAGCAGAAGCAAATGTTGGGTCTTCGCCGCCCCCAATGATGATGAACATGAATCTAACAAGGAAAAGACATTCCTTAGCTCAAGGAGACTCGGCGACATCTGTACGCAATGAAACTGTTGAAGTGGCACGCAATGAAGCTACTGAAGTGCCACACAAAGAACCGACTGAAGTGGCACGCAAAGAACCTACTGAAGTGGCACGCAAAGAAACTACTAAAGTTGCACGCAAAGAACCAACTAAAGTGCCACGCAAAGAATCTACTAAAGTGGCACACAATGAACCTACCGAAGTTGCAAGATTGTGTGAGCTGCTTGACTGGGATGGCAACTGTCTTGCAATTGCTAAGGAGGTAGTAGATCCAATTCATCGGGGTATATGTCATGGCTATATTTTAGAACCTGATGAATTGAAAGTGAGCATGGTTACGCGAAAGGTGTTCTCTGCAAAGATTTACAAGGCTGATAAAAATCCAGAATCTAAGAAAATTGGAGAAGTTGCCCTCGACGATTTCCTTGTGTGGAACAAGTCCTTCATCAAATACATGGAGCCTTAGTAAGTCTTCTTTTACTCTTTATATAATTCTTGCGTTACACTATTTTCATCACATAATATCTTAGTGCCTATGTTTATGCTGGTCTCTTTGTTGCTCTTTTATCAATGGATACACTAGCAGTAGTGTGTTTTGGAATAGTAGTGTTGATCACCCCTAAAATATGTATATTTTTTATAAATCCCCACATCAGAAATGTCATGTCCCCATATGGCACCTGCTATACCTAATGCCTTTCACAAAAAGTAGTAATCGACTTTCTAATTTTAAGTATAGCATGGTCAAGAAAGTGTAACTAGAAAATCCTTGTTTCCTCTTAATGCATAAAGGAGTCCAATATTACAAGGTTAATAGAAATCTATATTTGTCTAGAAGATTTAAAAGCACTATGAAGCACCAAGTGAACATATGAGAGAAACAGCATGAGAAACTCAAACGTCAGTTCCTTATAAAGGTCATACAGACAATGGCATGTCTAAAATAACAGACTTTCTGCAGTATTTTTGAACATTTTGTATGAAAATACTATTGAACAATGTTCAATATAGTTTACAAAGATAAGGGTTAAACTTCTATAATTACTATTGTATGGCCTTAGCTATTATCTTCTTATCTTCCCTTAGAATGCCTTACTGTATCTCATGCAAACAGATACTAAGTATGTCATATTCTAATGCAAAACAACATTATCCCTATCATTGTGATTATAATAGCCGACCCCAAAATTTTCGGACAAAGGCTTTGTTGTTGTATCCTCCTGATTATAGTCTTAAATTTTAAAACTTTGGGATAAAGGCTTTGTTATTGTTGTATCCTCTTGATTATAGTCTTAAATTTAAGTGTATCTTTAAATATACAATATGTATTAGAAAAGTATATGAAAGTATGGAAAAGACGGTTTCACTAATTTCTGAAATTAAACATGTAAGTCTGATTCCCCACCACCAAAACCCCAACATACAGATAATTTTCTGAGGCCTCCATTTTAAACCACTAAAAGTTGTGGAATATCTATTATGTCTTCAAATTATTGAATATATTTCAAACCATACACTGTAGCTTATATTCCTATCTTAGAATGACATTGTTAAGAACTTGACTTATTTTGCCTTCCTTAGTCATTAACTCTCAGTCGGTCTATTAATCCTGCAAAATACACAAAAAATAGAAAATCCATGGCACATTAAACATAAATTAGGGGGGAAAGAAATAACGGAAAGAAAAATAAACGGATATGTGAATAACTGTTAGTTAGGATTTAGGAAGATAGAAAGAAGGACTGAATTTGTCATAATTTTTCAAAGAAGTGATGGATCAGAATATAAAGAGAATTCTAATTATTATAGTTTCAGAAAAGACAGAAAAGAAGAGGCGTTAGATCTAGGTGACTGGGTTTTAAACAAGATTGAGAAAAGTTAGATTGGGTTCAAAAAGGTAGGAATTTAGAGATCAAGGACAAAGCTGAGAGGAATAGAAAACTAGATATTTGAGTTTCAGGTTTGGGATAGATGTGATAGAGGTTGGGATAGATGTGATAGAGGTTGGACATAGATTGTAATACAGGGCTATTCAAGTTATCAACTAGACTGAAGGGTTGATAGTTTGAAATGTAAAACTTACAGGCAATCCATACAAAAATATGAAATATGTCGAGATTCAATATCAAAAAACCCAAAAGACAAAATGACAAAAGTATAGGGATCTTTAAGATGTGTCTAACACATGTCAAAGAAGTGTCATGTCAGACACAAACACAGTTCAACATATAAATGTCAACTTTATGTAGCTTAAGCAAAGTTAGCAACAATATACTGGTAACTTTCAAATGTATTACATCTCTCTACCAAAAATATGTAAGGATTCAAAAATTGCAAAGTTAGCAATAATATACATGTTCTTACTGTTATACAAAAATCAACCTGAAAAACCTATAACATGTATTGGATAACTTCCATTTAAATTTGCAAACTTTTGGTACAAGAGATGAAGGTGATTGATAATCCCCCAAAACATAACAAAGCTTGCTTACCGGAGGTGCAACACTATAAACACCAGCATAATTTAAACCCACTCTAGACTGAGCATCATGATGTTGTTCGCGGCACTTTCTCTCAGCTGCATTAGCACAAGGGGAAACAAGATTAAACAGACAACCAGAAGAGCAAGTAAATCCAAAAGAAATTACTTCATTACAAATGTAGTACTAGGCTCATGAGGCTGCATGTTAATCTTTTGCATTACCACATATTAGATCCCTTATGAGACGTATTGTACAAGCAACAATGTACTGTCAAAGAGCAGCCTCTAAGTTACCATAGGCCTAGACTAGAAAAGAGTATATACGAAGAAGTAAGATGAGACAATATGCTATAGGGAGTTGCCTTCATCTCCATGACACAAGTCAAAGAGCACAAATCAAAGAATTGCATTCCCATAATATGTCAAAATACAATCTCAAAATGTTGACAGGGGACTGAGAAACAAAAATGAAGGCATGTTCACCTACTAAGACAAGGTATCTTCTACTAATACAAAAGAAAATATACATGTGAAGGAGGGAATGTACATAGATTTACTCAACTTTTAGTGTTCCATGGACATCGCTATTTACCAAAATTTGCCACCTAAGTATTATGAGCTGAAATATAATGGTCACATGAGAAAATAAGAAAGTGAAATGGAAAGGTAAGGTATGACGACATCAGTATATTGTTTGAGTAATATGCGCAACTCAGATAAAGGTGACCTACTTTGACAATGGTTGAGTTGATACATAAACGGATAATGATTCTGTAAAGCCACTTCTCCTCGGATAAAGGTGTCATACTCTTTTTTAGTTCCTTCCAGCTCAGAACATAAAGATGACATACAATTGTATGATTGTGTAGACATAATACCATTTTAGTAGTTTAAGTTCCATTATTTTCTTAATATGTGATGTAACCAATAATCTTTTTTTTTGTTGATAATGAAGGTTTTCTTGCTAAGCACAACATATGGGTAGCAACTTCACTCAAGGAAATCTAGTTTCACAGGAAAGCAACAAACTTAGGGAGAAAATTGACTTCAACGGACATGGAAAAGCAATTGGAAAGAGAGCACCTCACTTTATGCACCATGTTGGCGACATTGTGAAGTCACATGCGTCCATCAATATATAATGCTAGTTGCCGCTAGCGTTGTTCAAATCTCCATTCTGTTGGGAAAAAAACTTTTGGATTTATCCAAATTTTGATATCTTTGTCGAGCTAGATTTTATATACTATTTGTAACTTACATTATACATACTCTTGATGATGTTTTATAAAGATATAACTTTTGGGATATGTTATTGTATGTTAATTTTATATTAAGTTGAAAGCTTTGGTTAATTTAATGGCTCTCTCGGATGTTGATTGAGGCAATGTATAAAAAAATGGCACCATTTATTATGTGTTTTATGTTTAGTTTATGAATTATATTTGTGGTTAAACAAATTTGTTGTAAAATTGAAATTAGAAAAATACACTGGAACGTTAATAAAATGTTTCACTTTAGCGACAAGAATAATGTAAAAAATGATGCAAATTATATATAGAAACATATGCAAAACGTTTCAGAATGATATTTAGAAACGTTTTAAAGACGTCCCAAGAAATACCTTCGGAACGTATTATATGTGTTTCAAAAGCGAATTTAGAAACACTTGATAGACGTCCCAAATATTTTAAGAACACATTATGTGTTCCAAAATCTACTTTAGAAACGCCTTCTAAGCGTTCCAAACTAACATTTGATACGCTTTATAACTGTTCCTAATATTGCAATGCCACTTTTAGGAACGGTATTTATATGTTCCTAAAAATATTAGGCACATTAAAAAACTGTTCCTAAATGCCTTTTTTGGTGTAGTGATAGGAGCATGGCTTTAAGTACTTCTAGACGTTGTTGATCAGTAGGTCCTTCATGATCATCGCCGACCATAAAGACTGTCCGCACGTGGGTAGACGTAGAAGGGACCGTAGAAGAGGTGCTCTCCGTATCGTACCCTCGTACAGAGAAATCGTCGGAGAAAGTCAAAATGTCTTCCTCCTCAGATTCGGAAGCGGTGCCACCCCCTGTGCAAGAAGCTGCATCGTCCTGGCGAAGGCGGTCATCCTCGGGGACGTCCAAGCCTGTTGCATAATTCCAATGGATCGCTACCCCCTGTGTATGCTCTTGGAACACGGTTTATCGTATACATTGAGGGAACTGCTACCCCCAGCTTCATCTACCCCCAGGAGGTCGAGGGTGCACCCCGGGTGTTGGAAGCTTCTTTCTGGATCGAGTGCCTAGGTAGACACCCCCTGCGGTTGTCGGCGGCAATCCTCCAGATGAGAGTTTCCTTGTAGTGCTGGCTGAGATTGTCGGGCTGGAAGAGTATGTCTTCTTCCTCCCTTGCCAGGAGGAATCTTCCGAGTTGAATTACAGAAGACGAAAGGAAATTCCTCGTCTCCCGAAATTTGCACCTGTTTCTCAAGTTGTTGTCGGACAGGTGCTGGCTGGTGCAGTCGTTGAAAAACGGACTGCCGATCTTCAGGTGCTGTCGACTTGTCGCAGCAGCAGTTGATGATGACTTGGGTGCAATGATGTCCCGAAAAGGGCTCATCACATGCCAAGGTTGCTTCTCTCTCCTTGCATTTGTGAGTAATCACATCTCGCAAGTCGATAGCAAACTGATCTACCTTTGCATCCAATCTGTGGACTCGGGTATCTCGAGCACACGGGTGCGTAGGTATCATGTTTGCTCCCTGATTCGAGGCTAGTAAAAGCACTTGCTCTCGATCGTTGGAGGGAGACTTTTGAGACCCCCCTGTCCGTTAGCCCTAGAGGACTGGACGCGGGTGGTTCTGTACAACTTTCCATCAGTAGCCCGTATAACATTTAACGGTGCCCGCTGACGGTCAGCAGCTTGGACAGTTGACTGGGCTTGTTGGGCCCGCACTGCCCTAGACTTCTTCGACTTAGCACCCGAAGGCGCATAGTAAGAAAAGTCCAAATTAGAATATTCCATATTCTCAATGGGCCGTATGGGGTCAGGCCCGCATGAGAGACAGTCGAATACAGAGCTTCTGACACGGCCGCATGAGGCAGCCTGTCTGCGGCCAGGATTGGCTGCCGCATGGGCCATCTGCCTGCAGCCAGAGTTGGCTGCCACATAGGCAGACTGCCCATTTCTCTTATGCGGCCTCTTCTTCATCCGCATGGATTTCCCTTATGCCCCCAAAAGCTCAGCATCGCAGTGTTTTCCTTTGCTGGATTTGGGGACAATGGGGTTCTCTGCTGTCAGAAGCAAGCCCGCAAGAGAGATTTGATCACCGTCTTGGGCTGCAGAGGAGCTTCTTTGAGAACCTGGCGAGGGACAACAGTTTTGCGCTTCGACGTCCTGCGGGTTCTCTTCGGGTTGGCTCGCTTCTGTGACGGGCTGGCGCTTCCTTCAGAGAGCATTTCTTCGAATGCATGTTGGTCAAAACGAACCACAAGCATTTGCTGCGTAGAGCCGAGCTTGGACGCGTCGGATTGTGTCACCAACTTCTTACCAGAGGAGAAGGAAGTCCCCAGCAGAGTCGCCATCGTATTTGCCATTAAATATCAAGAACAAAAATTACAGAGGAATTGAACTTGATTGCAAACTCGCTTGTACAAAAGAAAGCCTAGAAAGAAATCCTAGGAAACAAACTAAGTACAATTTTTTAGTTTTTATTCTGGGGGTGACGATAGAGGCTCGGAAAAGTGTAGCAACTCTGTCTTACTCCTTGGACTATCAGACGCAATCTTTGCTCTTGAAATTTTTTTCCAGCCTTTGATTGCCAACCTTTAGCATGGGTGTAGTACCCTACTATTTATAGTGATTCCTGCAATAGCAGATTTTGGGCCGCATAAAGGACCACGTGGCTGCGTGTCTGTAACAGCACACAAAGACTCGATCTTGGGCTGCCAGCTGGTGGGGATTATTGAGATTTTGTTGTAGCGAATCTGGGTGGTTGAGACTTGGTCAAATTTCCATGTATCCCCCTCCATAAAGTAGAGTCTGACTCATTTTGGCCGCATAGTGGCCTTAGGGGCCTTGCTTCTGCGGCTCGGCTCTGCTTGGCCGCATAGGATCTTTGAGAACCTTACTTCTGCGGCTTGGTTTCACTTGGCCGCATGGGTTCTATGAGAACCTTCCCTCTGTGGCTCGAGTCCCCTTAGCCGCATGGGGCCTTTGAGAGCCTCGCTTCTGCGGCTCGAATTGTCTTAGCCGCATGAGGTCTCCAGGGGCACTGCTTCTGCGGCTTAGTTTCGCTTGGCCGCATGGGGTCTCCAGGAGTACTACTTCTACGGCTTAGTTTCACTTGGACGCATAGGTTCTCCAGGAGCACTGCCTGCGGCTTAGTTTTGCTTGGCCACAAGGAGTGATGATCCACATAAACTCCACCTTTTCTATGCACACACCGACGCAAGGTGAATACACCTCAATTCTTTCCTGTCATGTTATAAGTGCTCCGTGCAGGATCTTTGTGTGCCTGCACTTTCAACCCACCGTTCCTTAACTATATGTAGGTCACTGGCTTATCCGCACCATAATGGACTAAACTTGTTTCTCTTTTATTTTCTTTCCTTTCTTTTCTCAAATTGGGCACGACGCTTCACGGGTTGGGTTGCTATCCTAAACAACCGAAGACATACTGTATGCATACCATCTTTTGTAGCTTTTCACATCTATAACCGGTTGCTAGTCGTCTTACAGATGTGCGCCTATCAATGATTAACGTTCCTCCTAGGCCAAATGGTTCCGACGCCCCGGCACTAACCGTTCGAGGAAACACTCATGCACGGGCTATTTCTTTAAAATTTGCCAAGCCCATTCGACCATGCAACGCGCATCTTATTCAAACAACCAAACATAGTCTTGAGTCCATGATTCAGACAATCATCATCTCGTATTTCTCACATTAACTTTCTATGTTCTCACTTTTCATACTTCATTGAAGTTCAATGGCATCATGCCCCAACTCAATGTTCGTCAACCGAACGACCCAAAGGTCCTGAACATTTTTGAGGCATCATGTCATATCTGACAATTCTGTCACATTCATGCCACAACTGTACTCTTTCGCAACGAATCCATCTTTTATGATCTCGTGCACATACGCACTTTTGACACATTTATCATCTTTTCCTTCGCGTCGTGCACTTGATGCATGCATCGAAGCCGTATTTACATGTTCTATGCTTTAGTGTTCAATGTTCATGGCTCATGCACTAGGGCACTCGCCTATATTGTCTTTCAATGTGCTAGCCTTCTATCTCATGCTTGGGGGCACGACATGACTCGTGCACTAAGGCATTTGCCGATATAGTTATCCCATATTCTTGTGGCTTGCATGCCGAGGCGCTCGCCTTTGCGATATTCAATGTTCCATAGCGACTTGTGCATTTGATGCACGTTTCATTTCAATTATTCTAACTAGTGTTTGACACACACTATGATTTATCTTCCGATCGGACCACGCCCATGGAGTCAGTCCTTCCACCTTAAGCTGATACGCCTTGTTGTTTGTCGAACCGATGTGGCTCGATTTCATAACTTTGTTGCACGGCCAAATCTTCTGACTTAGCAATTCGAGCACTTCTTGTTTCATTAAATACTCGATCGATTTCGGCCTACCATGCCCAAGTCCCAGTCCATTGCGAGGCGGTGATTTGGTTTTGCGGACCCATTGCGAATGAGGCAAAATGTCGACCTCTAATATTTCAGCATAAACGGATAGCCTGCACATGAAACCAACTAAAAATCAATACTTGCATCGATTCAGACTTGCGCCTTTGGTAGATTCGATTTCTTAGAATCTTCGAGCCGACTCAACGCACTTATCCTTCAGGACAATACAGCGCTTCGCATCAATTCAACTCGATGCATTTCTTTGGGACAATGCAACTCTTTACATCGACTTAGTTTGATGCATTGCTTGGGACAACGTAACTCTCATATCGATTCTCATCGATACAATTCATTCGGTCAACGCGACTCTTTGAGTCAACGTCTCAGCGTAATGCGCCGTGCGGAGCGGGGCATTACACGCGTAGCGTCCCTATGCGCATGTGTGGATCATTCCATAGATCGACTATAAATAGAAGGATCATTCCTTCATTCGAACACACAGTGCATCACCCACACTTTAGAGAGCCAAATTGTCGTCCTCCTTACAAATCAAACAGGAAGACTTGCATATTTCTCTTGATCATCGTCAGATCGTCAACGGAGTATAGGGAGCAACGTTTAACCTCCATCGTCACAAATTTCCCAAAAAAATAAATTATACTCAAAGGTTTCCATCAAGAATCCAGGATTGTACTTGCTCTGTTTGTTAATTTATAAAAGTTTATTTCAAACTTTTTAATGGCAAATAACTACCTTACCCATCCTGACCTCTGTATATATATATAGCCACATATGGATACATCATACACTACGGTTACCCTCAAAGCCATACCCATATATACTGAACAAATTTCTTCATGTTCTCTCTTCCACACACAAACAGGGTATACTAGATACACACACACGGTTCTACCCACACGACCCAGCAGGTAATTGCGGTTTGTAACTACAGTTCCTAGACCATAGTCAACTGCTCTTAGTGGATTATACATCCTCTACTAACTTCCCCTGCACAACCACAAGACTTACCAACTGTCACACTAGCATGATACCAAGCAGTTTAAAAAAATCCACACCAATACCCTGACATAGCACATATACACAGTTTCTTTTTAAACATGGGCACTAATTCACAACCCAGACATATCTAAGTATTGTTATCCACTTCCTGGATACCTGCAGCTCTTGTGCATGCCTGCGGCAGACTCTGCTGCTTGCTACTTCCATATATGCCACTAGATGATATTTGTTTTCCTGTTGCAGGAAGCAGTGGCATACTACAGGAAGCTGTTGCAGCTATTGCAACTAAGAACACCATGACACATTAAAACATACAACACCCAACCTATCATCCATCTTCAATTTCTTTTTTATTATACTCAACTGACACCCGATGTATCACACAAACCCCATTGTATGAATCACCCAAGAATCTAAACTAACCCGTGCGTTGACACGCAATCGAACTACTACGGCATGCCATGCATTGTTTCTACGGTTTCCTGGCACCTGTTGAATATTGCTAAACTACAGGAACCCGTCGAACTGCTATCTCAACTACACATTATGTAGATACCCCTTATCCAAATTGTTGCTCATATGATACTGCATAGATACTTGTCTAAACTGACATACATATTATATCTATAGTATTTGCTATTTTAATTAACCTCTAATGACTCTGACATCCCTTAAGGTATAATCACAAATACTTGGTGGCCCTATGTTTAGAAAAGAGAACTCTACCCATGAGTAAAGGATGAGGGTTACCTATCGATTGCAAAAGTCCAATGAAATTCCCAACTCTGTCCGGAAGAAGAAGAATACCATTGCTTCCTTCTTAACATGATGTCAACAAGAAGGAGAACAAATTTCGTAGGCTTTGATGAAAATAGTTGGGTTAGTTGAATCTTTCCCTCTTATCCAATTTAGGGATTGGTTCGAATACTAATAAGATTAGCAGAAATTTTTAGTTTTGGATTTAAACACAAGTTCAAATATAAGGTAGCTAGGGTGGTTGTTTAAACCGAACTTTGAACTTAGAAAATTATACAAAAACCTCTTATAAAATAGGATTTTACAAAAACCTACTTTCCTTATGTTTAATTAATAAGTATTTACACATTTAATACATTAAGGAAATCAGAATTCATTCTAAAAATAAAAAAGTAAAAAATTTGGTCCAAGGGTTTACAAAGGGCTCGAGGATGGTCCCCTCCGGCCGATGTTCCAGATGTCATTGTTAGGGTTGTTGAGAAGGAACCAACAACTGAAGGTGACGACCAACCCGGGGCAGCTGAAGGGGTGGTCATTGCTAAGTCGTTCCATGAACATAAGATGGAGGAACCGACTTAGTTGTAGAGTCCTACGCCTGCCCTGGCTACAGAAAGTAAGATAGAGGAACCGACTCCGCTATCGAGTCCTACGCCTACCCCAACTACAGAGGGCGGAATGGAGGAACCGACTCTGCTGCCGAGTCCAACCTCTGTGCCAGCAACAGCGGGCCTTGACATAAGTGAGTCCTCCAGAATAGGTCTTGATCAGGGTGAGGCCTCTATTGTAGAAGGCCCTGTTCCTGTCTACGTTCTCTGTGGAACTGCGGCTAAGGTGGGCCCATCAGAGACGATGCCCTTCGTAGACCGCAATTCTAGCATTGTTTGAAGTTAGCCCGGGCCTATGGATACAGATATCCCGGAGGCACCTGGGTCAGGAAATCCCCAGAGAAAGGCTAATCCTGATACCTCGATGGCTGGAGGTTCGACCGACGAGGTGACTGATGCTCCACCGAGTATTGATCTCAGAAGACCATATCACTGTCGAGTTTTGCTATTTCTGATTCCGACGTCCGTCCAGCTCCCATGGAACTCTCGACGATGCCCCCTATGACACCTCAAACGTTGGCCGAGGCGAACGACTATGTGAAATTTATGGTCGAAGCCTTTTACAAGATTTTGAATAAGGGGTATCTAATGTTTTGGAGCAGGGCCGAACTTTTGCCGTGGCTAAGACGTCCGCGCTCTCGCAAGTTGCCTCCATAAGGTCTCACATTTGCTATGAAGCTATAGATGAAGTCTTAGAGGCGTCGGTTAGCGAGCTCGACCATCGTCTAGCTAAACT